>JAQIXS010000119.1:0-66297 GCA_034700785.1 Rossiulus vilnensis
TTGTTCTCTTGTTAATCCAATGGGAATTGTGTCACTCTGATAACGTGCTAGTAAGGTTCACTAAAATCCCTCTAATAGGCCTACATGTACATTTAGATTTAAGCCGTTTCTGAAAAACGTAGATCTTCAGGATTTCAAAAGCAGCTGTGGTCATTAAATATACAAGTAGGTAAATGTAAATGGAGCGGAGAAATGTCTTATGAGACGAGATGAGGCCACTAAAAAACGACCTTAAAAAGTACCCCTCCATCCTCAGACGTCCTTTATGGACGGCCCCTTACATCGGATGCGAGCAGTTCGAAACATGTCTCGAAAACCCACCCAGAAGAACTGTCCAGATTTTAGGTGGCTTACTGGATTGTGTTACTAATCAAGAGCTGTGCAGGTAACAAACCTAGTCACGGCTGGTTTATAGAAGGTTCCCGGAATAAAACTCAGTACGAAAAAATGTTGGCGCCCAGCCCAAGTCGTACTGTTTCCAGATGTCTGCCAGTGCAGTTCCAGCGAGTCTGTCGGGGCTGGAATGCGGGGTTACATGTACGTCTGATTCGCCAGACTGGTTGGCCAGGGATATTTTGGAAACCGCGAAAAAGTCGAAGCCAAGATTTCCGCATTCGCCAAGCGGTGCAAATAGCGAGGAATCTTCAATCTTCCCTCATCCATGATGCTTAGTCCCCCGACGCAATTTCAAGAACAAAACAGAAAAGTAAAAAAAGTAAAAAAAAAAACTTGGCAGAGCTATGCGCAGAAAACCGATGGAAAAGCCCAAACAACAGGAAAGCGGATGTGTTCTTATCGCAAGACGCCAAATTTATGCGAAATTCTCGCAAATTTCTGGCAAAATAAGTTCGAAGAAAGTCGATCCCTGCAACCCGTTCAGAATTCAAATTGGCGCCCAAGTGCACCTCGCTGTAATTTCACATTCCGCCGCATCCTTCCGCCGTAAAATAAAGGATGGACCTCGTAAAATATTCCAAGTGAATGATGGGTAACGGTTATAATTGAAAAAAACCGGCAGACCATTTAGGTGTTCACGTGAATCGCCATGGGCAATCATTTACGACCAAGGTTACCGAAGAAATTTGTCCAAAAAAAAGTACAAGGACAATGATAGAACTTCGCTGATTGTGCCGTCTTTGTTGCCACACGCATACGGCACAGCACTGAGATACTCAGGTTTACTAATTAGCATACAGTTTACTGTCCTTGTTGCCCATTATTCGTGAGTTTTACTTTATTGAATAGGGGAATAAATACTCATTACATAAAAAAGAGGAATGATACATAATTGAATGTCGGTGTATTTACACTACGTAATAGGCAAATGTTTAATTTTCTTTGCTCATTCTTGATGATGTACACGTGTGCTTGATATGAAAAAAAAACTACAAGGATTTTTATTGCGTGTAACGCTTTCTACAAACCGTACATACCCCTTATACTCTCATTAATAATGACATTACCTACTGGGAATGACAATAATGCTCGTGTAAGGCCATCTGAAATGGAATGTTTGCAAAAAATGACATGAATCCGGTTTTCTACTCCAGGCATCATTACTAGAGGTGTGATCGAGAATATTGTCATTAGTAGTGGTCGTGTAGAGTTTGCCAAATCTTAACTCAATCATTGCTTCGCTGACTCTGTGAAGCTTCCACATACAGTGTAGGATACATGTAAAAATGTGGTAGTGCAATCATTGGTACTGATGCAAATATCGTCCGTCTAACATGATCGTATAAGCCTAACATTTAACGAAGGATTTGTTGGTATAATGTCATTATTAATGTTGTCATTAGTAATGAGCGTGCACGCCCTATCAGCCGCCAGAGGTCTCTGTGGTGGAGTGTGGGTACATTTCGAACAGTTGCGGGCCACAGGGACCAGATTCGTCAGGGGGGATTGGGGGGCCGGATCTGGAGACCTCAGTGTCAAATTTGGGTGCAGGCAAGTATGATTTCACACCGGATGATGTCATGCAAGCCGCTACGATGCAAAAAAGGCAGCTCTGGTGCCGCCTTGGAAGTTGGAAGCTCGCATTTAGTACGGGCGAATGAGAGCGAAAGTGGAGCGCTCTTGGGGCGCTCCGCTAACTGTACAGGCAAGGTCGGCTAGCCTTGACTTGCAGTTGCGAGCTTTTGGCAGCTTGCCTACTTCCTTAATTTTCTCCAATCTCCGCATGTTTTTGTGTTCGTGTTTGCCCTCCTCTCGTTGGAGAGGGTCGCTTTCTGTTGTTGTCAAGTCTTCCCACTCTCACTCGTATACGCAATCGCGCTTTTTTTTAAATTCTTTCAGAACTTTGTTCCTTCCTTTCCGGGCGACCTTGACCATGAAACCCAATCGGTTATTACGCATTAACCGCCATGCAGACAAAAAAAGCTTTTTCAAAGGGCTAACAGAAGTAGCAGTAAATGCACAGAACAAAATTTAATTTCCCCGTGCGGTTACCGCGAATTTAGATGAAGCCTTTGGGTCTCGAAATAGATTTAGATTGCACAAATTCAAAATTCCTCGGTTGGTCCTTGCTGGATACGAGTATGAGTATAATGCAAACTGACTATATTTATAATCAATTGACCTGCAGTTCATGCGACGCCTCATGCTCGGATCGTATTACGAGTAGTATAGTTTTAAGTTCCCTTATGGACAGTGACTGGAATGTCACTGGGGAATTCAAACGGTCCAATATAATGCTGAATCTGATTGCAATTACACTGTAATTACATGTACAGTATGTGAGTCCAATGATACGTGTGCCATCTGTAGGGCATTGGTGTGGCTTTCCCTATGCTGGAATATGTAATCAATAAGTTCAATTCTAGTTGTGGACAAACTCGCCGTAGGCCTATGCCTGTTGTAAATGCTAACCCATGATTTTAGCACACAGGTGTAAAAGCATGGCATACTCAAGCACGGTTAGTTTCTTTATAGCCTCGCCCAGGTCCGATCCCGAATAGACGTGGTGCCACAGACAAGGCACGATTCTTAAAACAAAACCTAGGCCTACACGCCTTTCAAGTTTGCTTTTTTTGACTGATAGCCGCCCGGACTGAGCAGCTTGGTAACCGAGTAACATTTTTTTTTTGCTTAAATGCGATTTGGTCGATGAAGGTTTGGGGAGTGAGGGGGGCGCTGGGGGCACCTCGAGTACATGACATCCACATGATTCATCCGCCGTTTTTTGGCCACCGCCATCAGAAATGTCCTTGGCAAATCTGCACACTGAGCAACTGTTATATCCAGTAGGCCTAGAAACACGCTTCATCCACTTCATTTTAATTGCAGCATTATTGATAATGCGAGTTGAGGCCTCAATCGAGTAAACAAGCGCCTTTAATTGACGCAATCGATGAATTCAACTTTTTAACTCAGTCATCGAGGTCCAGAGAAACCCGAGTCAATAGACGTAATTAATCTCCGAAGTAGTTGCGGAGAAAAATCACGAGTTGCTTAGCCTTTTCAGGCCTAATATCCATGGCGTTATGCGTACGTCCATGCATGCTCTTCCATTGAAATCGATAAATTATTCTTTTATTCAGGTAACCTTCAGAAGACCCGACGTGCACTTCCGCCTTGATGTTGCGAAGAAATAAACATACACTGCATACATGTAGGGCTACATCTATTCGCATCACTGTCCAATTCTAGCGTTGGCTGGCCTATTTAAGAGCTACATGTATAGGCTAGCGTACTCATTCATATGCATCTGTACATCCCCCTGTTACTTGATTGAGTGATTTGACTGCCATGTGAAGGAACGTCCATAAATGAAGTCACGACATTTTTGGCCCATGGATCTTGAACGTGAAAGATCAATCCCACGTTGTGCAATTTTGCAAACCCCTTCCCATTAAGTGAACAAATCTTACTACTGGTTTTAAGCTTGGCGTCCAACTGCATTGGACTGGTTAATAATCAAAGTAGAGAGTTCCCATCCCATTATCTTTTGTAAGATGTTGCTGAAATCTTTCGCTATATAGGCTACATTGTAAGGCTAGTTCTTCGACGTATGCTGCATTTGCAGCTTCTGTTGGGCTCCTTAAAAACTTTTATAAGACTAGGATGACTTTCAGAAAAAAAATATTAACTAGGCTATAAACCATACAGAACTTCCAGACGAGTGCAACTTCTAAATCCCCATTGGTATTGAGCAGAGAATAATAATACTAAATAAAATGGGATTGGAAAGTTCTATTTTCAGCCAACAAATCAATCAGTAAACCAAGACTTGTCAGGATGACCCCGAACCTATAATGTAGAATTCAAATTGTGGTTCAAACCGTCCTCAAACAATACTTAAAAAGGACAACAAAGGATGAACTTAAGCTAAGGCACTAGAGATAACGTACAAGCACATAATAAAAAAAAACATGTCCAAGAATAAATCCTGCCTTGGCAACAAAGGCATACTTTAGAAACTTAAAAACCAAGACGGCTCATTATAGTCCCAACCATGATTTTTCCCGTTTGGAGCTACAGGGTGTTCGCCAAGCTTGATATCAATGATGCACATTGAATGTTCATTGGTACATATGCAATGACATTACCACTGGTAGAAACTGTCCTCGGATGGGTAGCTGGCACTCTGAACCAAATTTTCACTTACATGTAACTAATTGGCGTGCGCCGCTGCCACGTCAGGTAGGCTGCCTATAAGGACCCTTAATTCTAAGAAAGCCTTAATTAGATGCAAATCACTCCCATAAAAATGCACGCTTATCTTACGATTGCGTTTGAATTTTGCAACGAACGTATTCGTAATAGACAATTAACACTTGGCATCCAATATCGTTTTCAAATTGCACGCTGCGTCATATAAATTAACGCTAAACGCTGTAATTAGCATAAACGTAAGTAAGCGCATCAACAGGTAGCTGTTAACTTTCCTTTATCAAGTAGGCCATATGTTCTGAGCTATAAAGAACTTGGACAGAAGTACATTTGATCGCAATTCAGAGATTCAAATGGCGCCTTAATTTTTCCCAAACCTTGGTATACATGTATGCCGAGTTTGAAGTCATTTTCAAAAAGATAGCGAATCAACCATCTATTATGTCACAAACAAAATAAAAAAATGAATAACATTGGAAAACTTGGAAACCAGAGATGGCGTAATGAAACCTCCATCTACATCCATGCATGGCTGAATAGAAATTCTCGTGCATTCAGGCCAATCTAAAATGCACTTAATTCTCATTACCCCAATTTGTATCATCCTGAAACACCAATTACGATTTACATTTCCTGCATAGGCCATCAGATTGCAATGCAGTTTTCACGATAAATTCTGCAGTTTGAAACTGCAGAAGCAAGAAAGTGACCAATGTGAAGCAAGTAGGAAACTGTAACCACATCGTTGCCTGTTTTTTCGTTTGCTTTTTGGCAACTAAGTCGATACGGGCCATAAAATGAGCTCAGTGTCAATTAGATGCGCAATTTTTATTTTAATAACTCAGTGCGCCAATTGATTGCATTCAGAGCAAACAGAAAACGAAAAGTTTACAGAATATTTATGGGCAATTACTTCGTTTTTCACGAGTCATCGAAAACTGGAACCATAAGATTAAAAAATTTTAAGGCGCCAATTCATTGGTACAACCTTATTAGGTTTCGCTCCCCAAATTCTGCCTCAGAGATGCGCTCTGGGTGGGGGTCGGCCATCCGTGGCCTTGACTAAAGATTATCGTTACAGTGGTGCTAATTGTTGCCAGTGCTCAATTACGAAATCTGTGTTTTGCTCGTGACACTTGCATCAATCTTGGCTGCAGGGAGTAAACAAGAGCGGAGGAGCTGCGAAACGACTAGGCGACTACTAACCCATATTCTCCCTACCCTATACACACAGGCCATTAGGGCCTAATGATTACTTGCTATTTTTAACATGGTACAAAGGACCAGCGAGGGGCCCTTTCCAAAAAATCCTTTTCCTCGACACAGTTATTGACGAACCCTAACATTTACCTAAAAAACACCTAACGTCCGTGAAATTCCCACAGTTTAGAGGTCGAAACGGCCATAAAAAACCCTTCCCAGGCCATAAGAGCTCGATTGCCCAAACAATTTAACCCCTACCGGTAACGGCTTAAAGTCTCAAAATAGTGCAGTTTCTCTCGAAATAGGCTAGTACGGCAGCCAACCCAAACCAATCCGTAGGACCATTAACGTCAGTGCATGCCCTTAATTGAGAGGAGGAGGACCTGGAATTTTTTCGCAAAAATGTTCCACTGCAGCCTTCAAAACTGGCTGCTTTTTCATCCTGTGGAATTAATCCGAACTACACTCCTAAATATGGTATACCAAAATGTGATTATAGTGTTCTGCGACGTGAAAAGTGTGTAAATTAGGGAAGCTCGTACAGGTTTTTTACTCAGAATGCAAGAATTATGGATCTGGATCGTGCCAACACACGCAAAAAAAAAATAAACTCGTTGGTAACAATAGGTGATTCAACCCAGTGGCGAACAGAGAACTGAGAAGAAAGTGGGGGGATAAGGGGGGAAAGTTCATAAATGGAAATTGCAGACGGTCTGCATAACACTGCCCCTAAAAAGCTGTCATTTTTCCGACTGCTGCCTGACGCGCGACACCTGTCCATGCGGGAAAGTGAGTTGGGGGCAAGGTGAAAGGAAGAAAAAATAGCATTTCAATAGGCGAAATCTTTTGAACGGTGGCCAGATCTGAAGACAGGGGGCTCCTCCGTAACCCCTCTCTTTTATGCATCTCAGACGCGCCGGACTTCATATCCCCTTACCCACTTTCTCCACTCAGCCTCCTTAGCTCTCCGAGTGCTTTAAGCCCACCCTTCGACCCAGGCCCAAAAAGAACTTGTGTTACATGGGTCTTTGTAGAGGCACAAGATTCTTGGAGGATAAAGGCCTGGGTTCGTTTATCCACACGATTGCGGCATAGTTTCCGTTCAACGAAAACGAAACAAACATGTAATTGCTGTTTGCAATAATCGGTTCGCTTACTTAACTTTGTCATGAAAATATCAGGCCTGGCAATTGGATAGCATTCGTTCGAAAACAACAACTGTTCATATAATTTACAAATAATAATAATTAGGCCTATAAAAGCTTTAAGGTTCTGTAGATGTAAATACAGACTTGTTTGTTTTCGGCCTGATTTTGTAATGTCGAATTAATGGCTGATAGCATATATCCGATGGTGTTTAAGCACTCTAAACAAAGTTATTACGTTAATAACAGGTTTTTTTATATTATACTCCAGTATTGTTGATTTAAATAGTAGTCGATGGGCCTATACCAAAACAAAACGTTGTAGTGACATTGGAGCAGTGTTTTTTGCAGGTAAGTTCTCAAATTGACTAATGATTAAACCAACAGCATAAAAAAGTGATGCATTTTTATGCTGTTATACTCATAGGTCAATTTAAAAAAATACTTAAAAAGTACCACAATGTCAGTACAATGTTTTGTTTTTGTATAGACCTATCGACTAATATTGAAATTTTAAAACATTCAGTATTTATTTTTCGCTCAATATTGTCTCATTGAATTCAAACTCCATGTTCAGGTCCCATAAAGCAAATTCTCTTGTTGTTGCAAACTAGTGCTTACGGCCATGCCCACTGCACCAGACTCATCATTGGGCCTTAGCACCACAGTAACCCACATTTGAAATGAACCCAGAGGACACTCCATTCAACCACCTGTTTCCCTTGCCCTAACCATCATCTTTATCCCCCTTCTCTTTCTCCCGACGATTTCACTGCCAGTCCCACATTTTGGGTTCTTACAGGCCCTTTTAAGGGCGTCGTGACCTTGGACTTGATTTTTTCCCTCTCAGCAGCAGGCCAGGAGGGGAGCAACGCAAGCCCCAAAAAACTCATCGCGAGTTCACCTTTCACTAATTGAAGCGCCGCGGCGCACGATGGCCTTGGGTAACTGGCAGGTACATCGGGGTGGCAAACTGAAATCTTGGCGAATGGTGGCGGGAACGAAACTGGCTAACGTTTGCGACGACATTGCGCTGTTACATCATTGTTATTCGCATGCAAACCCACTGACATAACCGAGCCAACGTTTTCATTACCATTAAACCTAGTGAACCGATTTCGGGTGGAACAACAATTGGCAAACCTTCAGCCACCTTTCGTACATGTACTTATTTCTGGAATAGAAACGTGACGATGGCTATAAAACTGTTTCCACACACTTCCGACAACTTAAAGGTATCCCGAGGTTTCTTGCCAAAGCACCCAGAAGGAGTAGCAGTCGGTGGAAATACAGTATTCCTCAAGGCAGACCCAAAAGGATGCCCACTATGCAAAAAAGTACACATTTTTGCTTCAATTATTATAATAATTGAATATATTTTTCCCAGTGTAGAAGTGGTAGTTTACTAGGGGCCTGAGTTCTATTTTCCGTCTTGAAATTGTGACGTTTATTTAAATATAAAAAAATAAAATGTTTGAAAAAATTCGTTAAGCGACCTTCGAAAACAGGTTTTCCCTCTCAATGGAACCTCCAGAGAGGGTTGCATAACGTGTTTTCCCTCAAATTTATTTAATTTATATATTCTGTATATAAATAAACGGGACATGTTTAAATTATATTTTTTTAAAAACTCAGCCCCTTTAGTGGACATCAAATTCCACACGGGAAAAAATAAATGAAGCAAGTATAATAAGTATTCGACCCAAACATTTGCAATTATGATTATTATTGTTCTTTATATAGGCCTATATGTATTTTTTTGCAAGATGGGCAATTTTTTTGCCTCAGCTTTAACTGGAGTTATGAACAGCAACAGAACAACATCAACGTACTATTATATAATCGTGTCAAGCACGTTAATTAAAAGGTTGGAGGCAGCATGCATCATTAGTCATCCGGTAAGGGATATCAGTGCAAGTCGGTTTGCTCCGGTTCACCAAAACCTTGTCCATCCTTGGACACATCGTGGCGAAATGACGTCACATCGTTTGGTTACCAGGATAACGACCAAACAATTTGAATATTTTATAGACCAACCCAAAGTAAGAACTTCGTGAAGATTGGTGTTAAAATTTTCGTATTTCCATTGCAGAGGCGCCCATCAGTTTACTTCTTTTAGTTCAACTTCGGCGCATTAAGTAACAAACGCGAGAGACTACACAGCAACTTACTTAACTCTGTTCAGTTGTTTTATGAATTTTTGGCTGGCATTCAATGGGATATAAAATGCGCCCTGCAATGTCAATAATGTTGTTAGTTTTATTCTGCTTTTCCTGACATGGAACAGGTTTGGGTAAAGGAATCGGTCATGGCATTCCAAGAGGTGACGTAGAATCACGAGCAGCCCTTTCGGACGAAACTTTGGTTTTATAACCCTCCCAGCAAAAAACAACAAACGAAACCCAGACAGTTTTGGATAATTTGCCTGAAGACTGAGTATTTTAAAAATGTGGGCGAAAAAATCAAACCGAAAGCTATAGGGCTAAAAGATAACGTAGGTAGCCCATAAACATATACACTGTACTTTTTAAATTTAATGACGTACATGTAGCTGTTTGATAAAAAACCGTAATTAAATATTTTTCACAAGATGTAAGAACGGAGAAACGATGTTCAAAATTCATGGTCATGAAATAGCCTTGTTGGCTGTTTGTTGGTCCAGTCCAAACCAAAGACACGATACATGATGTACTGGGTGGCTCAATGACTCCGAAAGCCTCCGCAACGCTTTTAATTAAGAAATCTACATGCAAGGAGTGTGAAGCAAATAAATAAAGAGGGTCATAACACATTAATGATCAATGTGTCCTTCAAATGGCCCAAAAATATGATGCGAAATGATACCGTTGTCGCCTCGTGTGTGGGTCAATATAATATTAGACATGAAGTGCGTCTTTAAACCAACTTAATAAAATTATCGGTATTAACCAATATAAAGTTTCCTCAAACGACCGTTAGAATAATGCAAGTTTGGTAGAGATGGCCTGTTACAATTGATGAAATGTTAAATGCATTAAAAGTTAAATTCAACCAAATTGACTAATGAGAATTATCAAACTTCTCATCTCTAATTAATGAAACTAGTTGAGCTTAATTCAGTCACAAAACAGTAATGACAAATAAGTGACGAGTCAACAAATTATAATAAATAACAATAACAACGAATTATATATGAAAGATCTGAATCAATTCACTCATCTCCTATAGACATATGTATTGTTCAATAGTTGAACTGCCAGAATAGGCTATTACTTTAGCGATGTAATACATTTAAACAATACAACAGTATATAACACTTACATTGCACTAAATCCCAAGTATATTTCGCCTAACAAAAGATTTAATTAGCAATTTCTAACCTGCATTTGACAAAAACCGATTGGCCTTGCAATTGCTAATGTTGCACGATTGGTTTGCAGAATGACTTGGAACAAGCAAACAGAAGTGCTTTTATTTTTTATACATCCTTTTTCAAACTTTTATTTTCAATTTATTTAAAAATACAGGCACTGAAGTGGGGGTTTCATTACCGTTTTGAACAAACCTTCGCCAGAAATCCATTATAGGACGTCTGTCTGGGATTCCGGATGGCTAAAAAACTCGCTAACTAGAGCAGATGACCATGATGCTGTCTCCTAGTCTCACTCGGACAGCCAATCAAAGCACAGGTTTTCTCACTGTCATATGACCTCGAAAGTGATTAGTCTGCTTGCCCTTATGTTAAGTGAAACTAGGCCCATTTTGCCCTTGACAGTGAAATTCCAACAAACAACATTGCAGTAAGAAGATTTGGGTGATTGAGTAAATGGCCATCACGCCATCCCCCTACTCAACCTGCAAATCTGGGTCAGTTAAATGACCTCTGATGGAATTCCCCTGGTGCAAATGGACCACACGAAGACATGGAAACATTCTCTTTTAACCTAACGAATGGGCCATAATGCCATTTGAAAAACAGCATCCTACAAAGTAGAGTAATGGGAGGGGCGAAATATAGGACAGCATCTTTGACCTACAAGACAAGAGATGCCAAATCTCCAAGACTATCGGGTCAACCAAGCAGGTTGCCCGCCCCATAAGGGGCATCTTGGTCTATGCCTTTCCCTTGGTCTGTCTGGGTCAAGTAGGGCTGTTTTGGTGTGATCCCGGATCTAACAACAATTGACGCGCAATGAACCAACAAGCTTCTTAACATAAATGTTTGGTCTGGAACGGATATTTCAACGTTTCAGATTATATATATACCGTCTATAACATTCTCGACAACCAAAAAACTTCAAATGGATTATGGAACTGAACTGTTACAGCATTGTTAATGCTACACATTTTCGACATGCAACACTAATTATCATAAATTAATTGACCAATGGTTAGGCCGGTCTATACCAACCTAACGAATGGGTTATTCGCATAATTACTGTAAATAAATTCTGGAAAATGCATCCTAATCATTGATGCGATCGAAAATAAAAGTAAAATACCGTAGACTATCTATGCAATTTCTAGTGACCTGGAAAATTACATAAATTAACGTAACAGCATAGGCCTATTTTATCGTATGAAAATTTTGGCACATCGTATATAATATTGGATTCAACTGTCTCCCTTTATAATGAGTGTGAAATTTGTTTTTTTTTAACTTGCTTATACTACATCATTCATCATCATAGATTTAAAACGACACTAGAAATGGTAAACAAATATTTGGATATGAATTTTGCTGGCATCAATGATAACTTGCACTTTTCAGAATTCCATTAAGCATCATTACTACTAAACACGATGCCTCAAAGCGGTGTCTTGAGCGACCTCGACGAGGCTAGGAAAAAAGCGAGAGCCAGAGTTACTGGGCGACCCTTAAGCAACTTTCCAACGTCCTTGATCGTGAAAGTGGCAGGCAGGAGTACGGATGGTGGTATTCAGAATGCAACTGCCTCCCCCGCAACCATTCCCACAACGCGCATCGCCCCATTAATTGGGTCAAGCCCCTGTTAACTTTAATCGCCCATTACGAGTTACTGGCGAGATTGTAATCGGTCCCGCAAAACCCGCGCCACGCAGAAAAGACGCATATCTCATTTCGTTTTCATTGGTTTGTGGCCGTGGCTCATACATACAAACGATAAGAGGAGAATTACGGTTGACAACAAGCGCGGCTCGGATGCAAAGACCTCACGAGCCAGGTTTAAAGATAGGCGAAAGATATAAATAACAACCGGCATCCTTTCACGGGGAAGAAAATATTTCCTCCTCGCTAGTGAGCGGGGATAAAAATGCGGAAGGCGAGTGAGCAGCGGATGTCGCCGCATTTGGGATGCGAGAAGGCGGCCGAGAAATCAGAGGGCATCGCATCAGAGCTTCAACCGCTAGGCGCAGTGGGTAGGAGGAAGAAAGCCGGAGAGCAGGCGATTTCCTCCCGATCCTCTCATCATCAGATCGGGCGAAATCTCGAACGCCCAGCGGGGTATATGCCCCGAAAGGCTAGTCGAAAATATTATCGCACTTTAAGAGCATTTGCGAGAAAATTGGCACCCACATGGGCGAGTTTTTTTCTTGAAATGGTTTCATGGAAAGCTGAGTATCATGCTGTAATAAGATTTATTGCATGACAAGGCTTGACACATGTAAAGTACAGCGGAGGTTCGGTTATCCGAGAAGAAGCAACCTCGGATGAGCACTCGGATTAACCGATGTCCCGGGCAGATAAACAATGATAAAAAATTCATGACAATAAGGGGAAGAGCGTGACGGTGTACTGAGCTGGTTGGAGGCTATAAAATCTGATTAAAATCAAGTTGTGAACAACTTACTTTACATTTTTCGTGTTTATGGTGTATTCAAAAGTGATTAAAAAGGAGAATAAGGTAGCATCCAGTTTTTAACTACACCTACGATTATTTAAGCTAGTCACGGATCGGAATACCTTCGACAATCGAGCTTCCACTACATAGTAATGACCAGATTTCAACTGGCTGCGGGTTGTGGGGCTTATGCACTGGGAGGTTTCAGCTATTTGGGTTCATAATAAGATGCTCAATCGGCTTTTGTAACTAATCCATGGTTTGTTTTAATGATAATGATAATTGGTTTATTAGCGGGTTGTATGCATCAGCACTTATACAAAGTTCCGCAATATAAGTAAATTTTTGGTAATATTACAAATACAACACAAGTCAGACGATTATTGAGCTCCTGCAGAGATGCGGACTTAACGTTTCTACAAGGTTTAAGATTTGAGTTTTGGCAAGCTTTTCGCTGCAAATATCCCCAAGTGTGGGGCGGTAGGATGAAAAAAAGGGAGTGTTACCATTGTCGGATCCGCACGGATTCCTCTTGAGCGAGAGCGCCAGAGGTTGATCGGAATCATCGGACAGATCGGTGACGGCCATCGACGAGGACGACGCCGTGGACACGAGCGATGGCGAGGGCGATGGGGGCCCCTCTTGATCGGCCAGAAGCTCGAGCACAGCGGTGGTGGTCAAAGGGGTTTCGCCGTTGCCCTTGACGTGGCTGCGCAGCTTGCGGACGAGGAAGATCTTCGGCATGGTGTTGGCCGTTAGTGTCCGGTTCCGAGGGCGCACCTCGCGGGGATGACCTTGTCTTCCAGAGTTGCTTGAAAGCGCGTAAGTCCAAGTCCTAGTCCAAAAAACGCGGATGTGGGGGGAATAATTGAAAATTCAAAAATGGTTACAAAATCAAAATTGCAGATTAGGTGTACTTCCCCGACTATCGAACCGAGCGAAAAATTAAAAAAAATAACAGTCCAAAACTTTCGTTATTCAAAACGGGGCGCCTGCGCCCACGACCGATTGCGACGAAGTGGAGCCGCTGCGAAGCCACCGCCGAGCCAGAGTCTCGTTGCTGCCACCCATGAGGAGGCCAAAGTGGATGTCGGGGGTTTTGGCACCCACAGTCAACTTGAGGGTTTCGAAAAATTGGGCGGTAAAAAGGGTCAGTCGCGCACAGTTCAGCAGTGACGTCCCATGGGTCGTGTTGTGCGAGCGAATGCCAAGTGCGAATGAAGTTCACTTTCCGAATGAGGGAGTGCTCCAGTGTGGCCACTGGCCCGCTGTTCTCATAGCCTCTATTCTCATTGCCAGGCTAGAAACCGAGAGTGAGCGAGAGCGTCCGCCAGTCAGTGTGTCGAATAGTCGACTCTTCTTTCCCTTCCTCCTCCATAGAGGTCTAGGCCACGGCGAGCAAAAGTGAGGAAGATCCCATTAGCATGCAGAGCGCCTGCGACGAGGTGAAACAGCGCCCCCTCCGACGTTCTCTAGGCCAATGCCAATGCGCGCTGCTCGTGACACACAAGGTTTTTTTCCGCTTTTTTTGATTCGCTTCAACCATTGACTGAAAGAGAGCGAAAACGAGAACGGGATGCCGATTGCTCCGATTTTTGTTCTGTACGCTACTGAGGCGTGCGAGCGACGGTTCTAGACTGTGTGATGAATCGGAATTGGATAGACTGTCAATGTCCCACTTGAAATCGCTTAACACTTGATGAAATCAAGGTGTTTTTAAGTGTAGGAAAAATGGCGAAATGATGAAAAATAGTTATTTTAAATTCAAGAAGTTGTAGAAAAAAAACTGGCCACTTCTGAAAAGGGTTTGAAATGGTTGTTAGACTAACAAACATTCCATTTCACGTCTCAAAAAGATCTCATTTTAAAAATCTGTTATTACAGATACTTGCTAAGATTAATAGTGTGGGTGTGTTGAAATTGTTGTTCATGCAGTTGTTCTAAAAATAATTATTCTCATTCCAAGTTCAAAACTTATTTGCATGTATGGCTGATGGATTTACAGCACAACTACAAAATTATTGGGAATTGGGCATTTTCTTAAACAGTCCGATGATTTAACTGAGATCATAAAAATCGATTACTCCAATTCAGTTTTACTGATTTTTCAAGGACATTTGAAAATGAAATTTAATTCAGTGAATTTTCAAAGTATTCAATTAGCATGCAGCGTAATCCAGAAAATCTGGAGCCCGTTCGTCACATCTAAAAAATCATGCGAATGAAGTGGAATAAATTTCGCGACTACGACTGTTTGCACCAAAAATAATGTGCTAAATCACGTATGTTTTCTATTTTCTAACATTTAAATATAAGCGATGTGGCGGATTTTAGTTATTCGAAAACTTCTTTTTCAAACCAGTAATGATATTCGATAGTCTACTGTGAAATAGAAATGAATAAATCCATAAAAAAAATTCGCAAATGTCTTTCCTAAAATTATCCGTTTTTATCAGCAATTACAATTGCAACTGTCTCGTATGCGCCCACCCTCGCTATAAAAATGTCATTCGCTACATGTTATTAAAGTTTAACGGCAAGATTTGTTTTTATTCAGGGATATTTGTTTGAATTTAAAATATAAAACAACAACGAAGAGCAGCATAGTTTTACAGTATCACAAACGAAATTCCTGCAGCCATTATGATTGAACGTTTGAAAATAACAAAGCCTGTTAACAATAATATACATGTACCTGCATGTAGGCCTACTGTGTGCCATTAACGCATTTAAAATTTTTTTTTTCATAAATGCGAAAATTCTGTAATTAAAAATGAAGCTCAACGTAAAATTGAATTATGGAAAATTTTAAGTTTCTTGAACACAGCGATTCAATGCGGAAAAAGTAAATTATCGTTAGGGGAAAACATTTTCACGCGTGGGGCATGCAATAACAACACCATAATGTCCCTAATTACCCATTTTTAATAACTCGGAAAAGGCGTTCGACGTCATTTATAAACGGCTAATTCAAACCGTAAAATGGAGGAAGCAGTTGACCTCCGGAACGTGGCATTTATTGCCCACCTCCTTATCATTGTTGTTTCAGGCAAGATGAAGTCTACCATCATTGGTAAGTACTCAGTGTCATCAATATATCACCCATAAGGGAATATCTACGAAATTCGTAGTCGTGATGGCTTAAGCTGAGCATCTGAAAGATTGCATCTATAAGACCATATCGTTGAGGTCAATCTTAGACTCAGGTGTTATGACAGGTGTATTGAGTGGAAAAAACCTCAAATCCATACATGAATACATTTTATGCAAATGATCTTGTAATAAACAATGCTTACGTGATTGCTTTCAGACGTTTGCTGGTGACTGTCGCGCAATCAAACATGTCATCATTGAAACAGAATACCACACCTCAACCTTAATTCATAACTGACGTTTCCTCTTACTGTCTAAATCGGAATATTCATTACGGGAAATGATGCTTGTGAGTGGCACTGACATAAATAATCATAATTCACGCTATCGGAAATGACCCCAGTGAAACCGATTGCAAAATCAAAGCAAGCTGAAATGAAATAACAGTCCGATACCAAGAAGAACAGATAAAAATACACGCAGGAAGTGCATTTAAGACCCACACCTGCAAAAATGATCCACGGTCTCGAGTCGCCTTGAATATGAACCCCGTTTGTTTTGGTTACATCTGCATATGGGTTTTTATAAGGATATCCTTCTAATGTTCATTATGACTAACTAAGACTAGGTTTTCTTTCCTGAACGTCAAAGCCAAGGATGCATCTCAAATGTAAGGAATGTCATTGTGATGAATTGTGATTTGCTAAATGCACCATGAGACAAAAGTATTTCGCTGTCCCCACTGATTCTCTATGTATGTTAAATCACTAGTCATTAAAGAAGCAATCATAAATCTACACATTGTAAAAATTATCTACATATTTGTAGTTGTAAAAATTACAATATAGAGTTAGGGGTTCACAAAAATCGATAAAACAGACCAGAGTAAGGGAGATGAGGTTTACTGAACAACAATTTCGGCAGTCCAACATGTCAAATGAACCCACTCATCCCAGGAAAACATCAAGTCCTTTTCATGTTTTAGATACTTGCATTGAATGATATCTTGTCGTCTTATAACGACGTCACATCCCCCTTTCAATTTATGAACTTGTTTAAAAGGCTTCATTTCAAAGGCATTGTTATCTGATATACTGTATATATAAGACCTGTTAACAAAAACGTTCCCAAATTACGTTAGTTAATCTGTCAATTGTAAGTTTAATTATAAGGGAAGGAAGGGAAAGGGGGGGGGGGGTAGTAGGACTCCAGTTTTCGATAGACGTCCATTACTTGCATTTTTGTTAAATTCGATGCGCACACAATTTTTTTTCGCCCAAATAAAATGCGCGACTGCGGTTCACCGCCTCCGTATTCATTATCCGAATGCAATGGGAGTCTTGTGCATTTGTAAGACGTTTCTTTTGCTCCAGAGCGTCTTGTAAGCAGTGGAAGAAGGCTTAAGGATCGCTCACGTTTTCTGGTTTCTCGGTCACTGACACACAATTCCCGTAACGTAGCAGCGTTTTTTCCCTACCAGTTCCTTCGCATTGATCCAAAACATATTTCGGAGGTAACGCGGCTAGAAAATGGAAACCGAGGAAAGAAAAACATCTTTGAAGCAGAGGAGGTCAAGATCTCGTCTTTGCAGTTTTTGCACTCTTTCCATTTTTTTTTGCGCTCAAAAAATGCATCAAGAGTTCACTCGCACTTTTAATGGCCACTTTCGCGAGCCGAAAAGAGGGAAACTTCATTACGGTCAGACAATAATGAATCCTTGCCTGGCTTGCTGCGACTATATATTACCAGTTCTACTTCTCGGACAGTAAAAAAACGAACTGTTTGTGTCCATTTCCTCCACCATCAAGTTCAACGTGAGACAAAAACCAATCGCTGCATTGCATACACAGAACCTAAGGGCCTCTTTCAAATCAACCTCAACTGCTTTACATTGAACTATACTCCAAAGGTAGTACTACACTGTACGTATAACGTTGTAACATGTAGGCCTATGATATCGAAATCATTGTGTTAATCAGTTATGGATGATTAAAATTAACTGACAACAGTATAACCGGACAAAAAGGGTGTCAAACAAATGCTAGTTTTAATTATTAAAATAATGTTAGTGCCATAAGACGTAAATATTACTCAAATCCAGGGGCGGATAAGTACCATACGGAGCTGACATACATATAGAGCACCAAGTCTGACGGTAAGGGAGAGCTCATATCAATTATTACAACCTGCATACTGCAAATACAGTTCATACTCCTGCACACCGTTAAAAATGCCCACGAACTAAATCAGGATTTCGATAAGAGTACATGTATCAATTTTGCTGTCATTTGAAATTCCATAAATAAAGAGCAATTTAAAGGGCGATGATCACTGATCCCATATCACATCAAGCGTGAAGCATTTCTTTTCTGGATTTAAACAACGACTTTTAAATTTTCGCTGTAATTCATTTGAATATATAAAAGAAAACCGGTTGCTTCGCTTTCCGTCCGTCCTCCCCCACTTCATCTATGAGCAGAAGGCAATCGTCACGAAGAAAGGGTTGAAACAAGATTTGTAACAGGGAAATTGTTGGCGGGATTCCTGCACATAGCCACGTTTTAAATGGCAGAGGATATTGACCGAAAGCAAGGCATGGACAGAACTGCGATTATAAACAAACAAATCGAATAAGGCAAAAATAAAACAACTTCATTTTCAACAGGGATTTACTGATCAACCTCAACATAAAGTCGGTGCATACACAGTATTTTTCATCAAATTCTCCATTAATACATTTGGAGATTTTATTTATTGAAATACTAGTAGTATTCTTACAAATGATACGCTGCCTCATGTCAATTTCTTTGTAAAAAAATAGTACAGCAAATGTGGGGAAATAAGTCCTGGATTCGTGCGCCTGCACAGGGCTCATGACGTATGCAGTATCTATCTTGTTTGACCACTGGCAGGAGCACAGAGAAGAAACGATGTCAACAAACTACATGACCACCCGTAAACCATTGTTATCCATACTATATTACCATATACCTATCCCTGCGCCGTGCGCATATTCGCGAATATGCTAATTTCGGAAAACCTATGCAACGAGCAAGGAACTTATAAAATTGGAATTGTATTTTCCAGCCTTTGAATACAAATTCAGAGCATGCATGATAAATGGAAATTTCAAAGCATCCATATGAATACGTGCAGCAGCACAAGCACTTTTTTATTTTTATCTTGACTTAGAGAAACTGTTCCGCAACTACACCAGTTATCCCAAGTGAAAGATCCCATTAAGTAGCACTGAAAAAATATATGACTAATTAGATTAATTTTAATGGGAACCGATGATTTATGGGATGTTACACTGTGACGTATTGTACAGGGACGAGTCTTTACATGTAACTAAATGGTTATGTGATAATTTTTTTAAACGATCCCAAATTAATCAGAATATTTACGGGTATCTGACCACATCCTTTAACAATAGGTGTCTATAATAATGTAACGTGATCCCGTGTATGTACACGCCCATTGTAACCACACGTATTCACTTGTGGGCCTATTGTTGTAGTGTCTTACACTAATGTGTAACCATGGGTTCCATTATTCCATAATCTAATTTACATGGAATCCCACAGTTGGAAATGATCACTTGGGATTCTCCCATTTTCGAGACTATCCAGATAAAGTAACCATCGAGACTGCAATGGTAGCCGACATTTAAAGCGCATTTATTCCGGTATTCAATATGTATGTATTAGTGGGGTTTAGTCAACTTTGCGGCGCAGTGTTTTGACGGATGAGGAGAACCGAGTTTTTTGTTGTTTAAATTTGAACCACAAATGCGAGTGTAAAGGGGGAACGAGGTTAATGGCCACCATTTTCAAAATAGCTTAGTTTCCTACGTATACCTGAAAAAGTCCGAAAACCTGTTCGTAACCAGACTAGTTGAACAAAAATGTTTTATCTTCTAGCATAGTAAAACATACGCAGTCACGTACATTTATATACAAGTATGATAATGCATGCTAGGCCACACATTATGCAATTTCAGCGCATTGGAAGTCAGATCAAAACAACGAAAACTCGAGAATTTTGCGAAATACAAATTACGAATTTCGCAAAATGTAAAGGTGAAATATGATCCAAAATATGAAATTATCAGGAAATGGCAATAGTCTTAATCGCTTATCTTAGCAGTAGAAGCCAAGTTTACAAGTTTAGCCCTTGCAAATGTTAACGCATTCACAACTTATAGCTTAGCATAACATTTACTAAAAACAAAAAAGCCTGATATTCTTTCAAGGAGGTGGTAAGCTTCTCAGGTCCACCTAATTTAAATCGCAAGGAACTACAAGATTACTAGCTTTGAAATATAAAGTGTTTATTATAGAGTAAACTTATTTTCGCTCATGTTACACAGCGAAATGTTGCTATTTTATCAGCACACTAAATTACGTTAAAAATAAACACTAATTACGTTTAGATAGAAGTGCATTTATGATGTAGTAAGATGTTTTGTCTTGTCTGGAAAATTGGCAATCAATCTTACTAAATTCAGAGCACATAGCTACAATGTATCTGTTTTTGTTCCAAGTTATAAGTTAAATTTTAAAAATCTGAATACATCGGATTTATATTGACGAATACGATTACTATAACATTTTACGCTAAATTTGGGGACAATTAATAAATTACGGTATCATTTGAAATATAACATGACGATGGTCTGCCGGAACATATCGGATTCGAAAATTTTATGCAGCAAATTCAACACACCCTATTGCCACATACAAATGCTATACAGTATCAGGGAATTTATGGGTGAAATACTTGCAGTACAGTAAGTAAGAATAAAATAAGTAATATTTTACTGCGGGTTTAAAAAAAATTGTAACGGAAGAAGAGTACAACTTCCAGTTCTAAAATTGCAGTGCTCTGAATTTTAATCATAGTATATTATTTCAGGAGAATTGCAGTTTTCCAGGGCGTATGATGCGGTCTTATATTCGTTTTGGGTAAATGAAGTGTCCGTAAGTTTTCATACACAGAAGGCCCGAACATGGCAATTTCGTGATACTGGTCTGGGGAGCTCAGTTGCTCCAAAATGATCTCATTTGGTTGAAGCCCAGGTAAAAGGAAAATTCGTTATCACGATTGGGGTTTAAATAATAACATTAAAGCTCTGTTTGAATTATAACGACAAGCCCGAGGCATGCGCTTTATCTTTACTTTCCATTCACTTTCCCAATGAACACCAAAAAAATGTCCTTGGCATTGATTTTGAAATGAAGGCATTATGTTCAATAGCTGAAATTCACCTACATGTACATATACGTGTACAGTGACCATTTTGAATTTGTTCAGCGCCGACTCTCTCAGCTTGACGAATTCCTTTAGCACGCAGCGTCGCACCTTTTGCCTTTCTATGCTGCCTCAGGTAGAAGCGAGCGCCCATAAACGGGTTGCGTCTTCCGTCTGAGAAACCTTGACCTTGAGCAGAAAGAAAGTGACAGGGCCATCTCAACTCATGACCAAGAACACGCTCCGATCTTACATGCATATACGCGCGATTTCGAAATACATGTACACTGTTAAGTCAGTGAGCCAATCACAATTGAAGAGTTGAGATTCAAAAGTGTGTGTCAAAGAAAATTAGTCATTGCATGCAAAATGGTTCATGAATCAAGCTTAATTATTTCCAACAAAGTAAACCCCATTAAAAGTCAAACATGTTGACACTGTAAATACACGTAGTCTTTGATCATCCATGCCCAATGCAAAACATTAAAATAAGCGTTTATTAGGATTTGTGGAACGTTTTGTTGATTACCTCGCAAACATGCATGTATGTTTGACACTTACACCCTTTTGAATTTCAACTCTTTGAACACTTGTAAATGACGTCATTCGCAGACGTTTTTAAAACAGGTCATCCTATTGGAAACAAAGACATACATGCGCATTGTGTTCACTGTTCACTATGTAATGTATATGTGACGGTGCGAAATCAATGTGTGACATACATGTACATGTAGCGCTCTGATCAATTCTCACACGAGACAAAAACTGGACCTCCAACCTCCCCCCCCATCCCGAATCATTTTAGCATAAACGATAATAGACTTTCATAATAAATAGAAAAAATTGTAAAAGTTTTAGGAGGTAAAGATACGTTTGAGGTAGTATTTGCAGATTTATATAAATAGGCATTGTGTCAAGGGTATTTAAACATATCCGATGTCAGCACAAAACTGGCGTTACTCTGAAGAATACCCTCTGTATAATTTTCTGGGCACTCTGCATAATTATTGTAGTAAACACACGCCTACCTGCTAACCAGAAAAAAAGCGTTTAATAGCGTGCGAAAGAAGATATGCATCCCGATTCTAAAAATGACGATTCTTAGATTCTCTTTTGAAAATTTTACTAAGGAAATTATTTCTTAGAAACAATAAAGAATCAATGTTTGTTCCTATATGAGGTTTGTGGGATTTCCACTCAGCATTTTTTTCCAGAAAAAAGGGGTACTGTGGGGCACTGAACCCAATTTTGGCCAAATTGCTCCAAATCTTCCAGAATCTCCAAACCAAAAGAGTAAGCCATGTTCCACCCGGCACAGCAGCTGTGATTCAAATTCAGAAGTCAAGAGCCAACGTTTTATCTCGCATCATTATTCATACATCCCACCGATGCCATTTGCATCGTATTTTTTGTCCACTACCAAGAGCGGGTCCGAGTAAACCTCGTTGGGCCGAGTTCGTTTCTCTTTTCGCCACCTTCGAGTTCTCTTCTTTGTTTCAACTGGCCATGGGTGTTTTGCACCCTGTCTTCTCTTCCCATTATTCTTGTTCGGTCGTCTTCTCTTCCTCGGCTCTTGGTAATTACCATATCGTCGTACGTTGCTCTCTGCTCGTCAAAGCGAAGCAATGGACGCTCGATGACGTCACCTGGTTGAAGGTGGGATGGACCAGTGGCTGTTGTTGTTGTTGCTCTGTGGCAATGCCACTTGTTGGGCCGTGGCATGAGACTACCAAATGCAATTTCTTGCAAAAATTGAGACGAGAAACCCGCAAAGTTCCCGCAAGCGCAGCATTGAGGTCATTGTGCCGCCTCCTGAAGCATGTAGAACGCCGCCATGAATAGTCAGCTAGGTGGGCAACCGTCTCACTCTCACTTGTTGGAGCAGTTTTTTTTTATTGTGAGCCAGGAAAAAATAGTATTTTTTGAAGGGAAACAAAGGGGGGACTAAGTCAAGTTGAAATTATAATTCTCCAATAGCCATTCTTAATCACGTGCAATCAACTGTTTTCTTGGGTGCAATCCCTGTGAAGTACACCTCACTTAGCAAAGGCGTGAGGATGACGTCAATGTCAGGTTAATTGCGATAAATTATACCGCATGTTCAATCATGTTTCTCATCACCGAAGAATATATTCAGAAAAAGCATTCTAATGAGCATTCTACAGAAAACTTCCCATATACAACAGTAAGCAATTAATGCAGATTCGATGTCTGGGCCACGTAACAGTTAGTTGATGCAAACTTTTTCCATTGTTTTCATAACAGCGCTCTAATAATCGCACCAGATTTAGCATTTCAATAAGGTAGCACTAATTCGTCAAAGGCCAACGATGGGAAATAACATGCGAGCCAATAAAAAGCGTGACGTCAACAATGAGCAGACAAAATCGCTGATGGTGCTGAAACGCCTAAAATTATTGTTTTAGAACTCGCATTAAGTAATGTGTGTAAGGTCAAAAAGTTATTGAAGTAAGTGTTTTTTAATTGCTTTTGGGCATATTTTTAGCATACAAAACACTTGGCGTTCATTACAATGCGGCCATAAAAAGTGCCACAACTCGTGGGCATTCGACAAGTATCGATCAAATTATTGCTCGTATTTCTGCTATATATACATGTACATGTATGCATGTATGAATGCACTTCTTGAACAATCTAGTGAATTACATGTATTTCATATTTGCAAATTCACGACTATTACTATAAATGAAGACACAGATGGTCTAAAAAGCTCGTAAAATAACTGAAAAGTTGACACGTGTTAACAAAATCTCTGAAATAACACCCGGTACTTAACTTTATGAAATGAGATCGCAGAATTTTTCGAATTGATGACATCTTGAAGAAATTCCCAAAGTTCACATTTTCTCAGGATAAGAATGAATTTCCATTCATGACAGTTTGGTAACTTGGTACCCCGTTTAATCGCATTCTTTTGCTTTTCGTTTTCTATCATACAAGTAGATTAATTATATTTCATAAATTATATCTATTCGCTTCAATGAAGAAATCAATCTGATGTCCATACAGGTAGCCAGCATATTTCTATTGAACGTTTCTTTACAGGTTGTGGTTCTATACACTATGACTGTATACAGTACTTGAACAACCCGAAATGCACTCAAGATAATTTGGACGGTTAGAGCGTGTATGAATAAAAACTAACTCATACTTATAGCGAAATCGCCATGAAATTGATAACCATTTCTTAACAGCCGACACAAGCATACATTATTCATGGCGTGGTAGTTAAGTGGAACTAATATATCAGTTGCATCATCAACGTAATTGTACAACTTGGCAACTTCATAAACAGCAAGTGCACGTTATGGCATTGGTTTAATCGCTTCCCACTGATGATGGATGATCTATTTCTACCTTTCTCCTTCATAAGCGTTTCATGTCATATATGGATGACCCTTGAAAGAAGCCAGAAAAATATACTGAATACACAGAGCATTGATGTTTGTTTTACTTTTACGTGCTTATGCTTTAGCTTTACAGTGAGTTTTTGCACCTTGTGCAATTCTATTTAATAGTCTCATGCGTAAGAGTATTCCAAGGACATCAATGTTGCGAAACATTCCTTTAATTCTGACCATTATTAATTATTAGCATTCAAATAAGCTATTCCTCATAATAAGAGCATATAAATGCACAAGCAAAACCAAGGGCAGATGGAAGGAACGTCAATGCAGACTTGTATCATTCAACTTTCTTTTAAGTTTCACGCATGCCTTTACAAATGGTCCCATATTTCCGGATTTATTGCTAGTTTATTCAAGAAGATCAAAGCGGTTTTTGCGGATAATTATTAGCTTGCAATTGAGAGATGGTAACACCAACTGCGTCCGTGCCTAGCTTTGCTCTCTCTTTTTGTGAACGAGATAATAGCAATAATCAGAAAAGTTAGCCCTTGAAAATGTCACCTATTGGTCTACTCCACCCAAAGTTAGCCTTGACGAACAGAAAACCGCATTTTGAAGATGAACAAATAAAAGCCCCCGTCCTAACCATTATTCCTTACAAGGATATAACTTTGCAACGCATCCATTTGAACGCTTTTGTTTTTTGTGATAAATATTCATTGCGAAATGAAACCAAACTGGGCGATCCCCGAAATGGTCATGCGTTGCATGCGCTGAATTCAACTACCGTACATTATTCAAAAAGTATTCATGAGTTGTCAGAGTCGGGTTACAAAATCGCTCGATGACATTGTGCTGAAACCGTTCTTAGAAAACATGCAGAATTGCAGATTTAATGGTCGGTCGCACAGAACATCATTTGGGACTAACCGCGATTAAATACGGCGTTGAATTATTCTTTTGTATGTAGATGATAACAATGGAAACGATGATTAGTCTGCCGACATCTCCTAATCACTGCTAACACTGAGTGAAGATTGATAAAATCGATGTGGATTGATAGAACCTAGAAATTGAAAAGATATCGGGAAAAAGAACATTTCGCCTAAAAATCATGATTCGTGCAATCAATCATAAGTGATTTTATTCACTAATCGATTTTGCATTTTATAAATTACCATACTTATGAGTTCTTTTATTTAACAGGGCTTTCCGAGAAGTGGAGGCAGAAATTAGGACCAATACAAGTACAATTCTTCAATGATGGCTAATTAGCGCAATAAAACGTGTTTTCATTTTCTGTAATCTGTAATAAACTTATGGAAACTCATACAACGAGTTCACACCATTAAAACTTGGCGCTAAATCTTAAAATGGCGTCATAGGTAGGGTATAAATAGGTTTTTGCTGTTTTGACACTACCTGGATAGGTGTTTAAGGTCGCATTACCAATATGAAAAAGAATCAAAGCACTAAGGAGATATGCCCCTTCTGGTCGGTATTTTCGATTTGTTTATTATAAAATACGGTATTGGGGAATGATAGATAAAATTGTAAAAATAAAGTGCAGTATGAGATGAACTTATGAGTTGGTGCAGATGAGTTAAAAATAAAAAACGCAATGTTAAGTATGAGAAGGTTGGACAGGACTCAAGGACACCACTGACTACATCATAAATCCTGCCATATTGTTGGTATACAGTACACGAGATCGACTTTTCAACATTTTTGTGAGAACAACGCTAAAAGAATCAAAATAATAAAAAATAGGGTGCAAGTAAAAGGGAGGAGTTTTTTATCAATTAATAATTTTAAAGTTAATAATGTCATGGTAATATAAAGTAATGGTCGCCATATTTAATACCATTTGGTTTACTTCTTTATGTTTTTTTACCTGATTACAAACCTGAAGATTGATACCGCCAAACAAGTTGGCGTAACATGTGTTATTTGTTTTTAAAGTATGGAAACAAAATAAAACTGGATTAAAGACATTCAGCGTATCTTACACATATCACAACATCTACATGTATATGTACTGTACACGATTGATGTAAACGTCCAATCGTATTTGTTGTCTTCTTTATACCGTTTGAATCGCCATTTCAAAACAGTAAACAATACAAAATAGAAATACGGTACCGGTACGCTGTGGATATGAAGAATTAGACAACATTTTTAAACATTTAAATCTTTAAAAACGAATAGTGTTATTAGTAGAATGAGAAATGTTTGCAAGATACATGTACATGTATATCGTACACGCATAGGTCTATTACCATGACAGCAGCTCAAGTAATATTACTAAACATTTTGGCTTATCCAGTAAAGTATACGATATTTGCACTTTTATTCATTAAGCATATACACTGTACATTACATGCCGGCTTTTATTTTGTGGGTTGCATATAATATCAATTTTAATTCTTAACGTTTTAAACGCACACCCTTTGATTTATAGTGAAGGTTGCGGCATTAACACTAAAATAAAACTGAATTGTGGGTTGTAGGCATGTTAAATATTATGCTTCAACTCGATACATGTATACAATCGCAAATGTAGGCCTATAATGCCAACAGCAACGAGGAATTCGATAACAACCTTATGTAGGCCTATAATGCTATTGCTACTCTCAGACTATAATAGTTTAAAAACCAATTGTAGTATCAGTAGAATGAGAAATGTTTGCAAGATACATGCAAATCGGATTTGGAGGTGGCATTGATTATACACGTATTTAGCCATTGCAAATAGTTATTCATAATTTAGCAACCAAAAATCAAGCCATTATAATAAATCTGGTAGTGATTTAAGGAGCCATCCACAAAGGACGTCCAGACATTTTCATGATTTTAAACCCCCTCCCATCCCCATTCCCCCATCCTCCCCGCATGTCCGGTCTTATTTGAAAAGTGCTTTCACATCGCACAAAACGCATACTATTATTTTAAATTTATTTAAAAACATCGGACAATCAGCGGTAAAGCAAAATATTTTATTTTTCATTTTACAGTCACTTTTTACGCAGTTTTCAGTCGTTTCTTTCTGCATTAAATTCGGAAATTTCAGGTGACTATCCGGACGCTTTATTTTCTTGAACCCTCCCGCCTTCTCTCCCTGTCCGACAGTGTCCGGTTTTCACAAACCCCATCCCTCTTCCTTTCCTGGACGTCCATTATGGATAATCGGTAAACATAGTTCAGTAGCCCACTCTATTCAACAGTTTCGTACAGAAGGCCATGAAAGGCCTACACATTTTGATGCCGGAAATTATCAAACATCACATTGATAACCAGCTAATATGCTGTATGTACACCGAATGTGTCTGAGCTGTAAAAGCTTCATTTAAAAGTAATGGGTTAAAAACCGTTTGCATAGTGTATGCACACATTGGATTACAGATATACCATGCAATTTAATATTCTTCAACACATTACATTGCATGTTTAGTAAATCGTCACTGCGCGCGCTGTTAACGTTTACATTCCCTAAACGATTTTAACTAATTATTAATCGAAAGTACTCTTCACATGCATTAGGAATACTGAAATTCATAACCATGCACATCGTACATGCACGATTTGGGTTTGCATTCTAAACAAACTTTCACCTTGATGGCTGAAAGAGTGAAAGGGGTAGAGATTTCAGCTGTGACCATGACCTGCTCCAAGATCACACAAATTAACAGGGAACACGTTTAGCTCAAGCGCTGCACGTACCCAAAAAAAACAAAACAACGAGAACTTGGCCAGTCGACAAGAAAAAATTCTTAGGAAAATAAGCACTATCATTTTCATTAAAATGCAACGTGGGTTGTCGCCGCCCCATCCAAACCTATTCGTCCCCCCCTCCCCCCCTGAATTTTCTCGCTACCACGCGTGACTTACTGCCAAGGTCCCATCAGTTTTCCGTTAGCCATCCCTAAACGGTCCTCCTTCAGCTTACAGTAGCTTAATTAATGCACTGCCATCTACCGGGCAATTATCGAACTTCTGCCAAATTAACAAATTGCAAAACTGTACAGCACTGTGACACGGATGATGCATAACCAGAAAAGAAAATGTCGGAAAGGGGTGTGGACCTTAATTAAAATATAACAGGGAGAGCGGAGGTGGAGGCATTAAACTATTAAGTAATACTTGTATGAAGTAATATTGACACATTAAAAAAAATCGTATCATGAATAAGTCACAGAAATATGCATTTGCAGGTGATGGGGAGTTGAACGATTTGTGTACAGTAAATGTATATCCTGCTTGAAAACAACGGAGTAGGGAGGGGGAAGGACGTATGTGCCCGGAGAACTAACTCCGGATTCGTTTTTTAATTACAGTTTTTAAGTACAGTGTATTACGTAAACTATTTATCTCACATGTTAAACAATAGCTAAGAATAAAAATAGTGGTTGCAATACGTTTTTTAAAGAAATTACTTTAAAACATATGTCAATGCACAGTAGCCACAGTTTCGTGTATAATCCTAAATCCATATCCAAAATGTACTATGACTCAGGATTTGGGCACTTGGCTTTCAGCCTATCAATACGCAAGATCAAAGCAAGCCTTTGAATAACTTGCTTTTTTGGTAAAATACAGAAAATGTTGATTTGCGAACCCATATTCCCAAAAACCTTGCTCGATTCAGTAGACAAAAAAGAAAGAAAACATACATTAAGTGCGAAAGATGCATTAAAATAACCAACTTGGACAATATGTAGAATTTACTGATGCTTCATTTTTTTTCTAGAGATACGAGCCCATGCATCCACTTCAAAAGTAATTTTACTGATGGGTGGCTTTAAACTGAAACCGAATAAATAAAAGGTACTAATTAATCCATCTATAGTGTAGTGCAGTGATTGATATGCGGGATGCTTGTAAACAAGTTTTTAATTTCATATTTAATGTACATTAAGTAGAATTGCGATTAGTGGCTGCAACTGGTGCTCATCATCGATGTTTCAGGTTCATAGCAAAAAATTTTGAACTCGACCACATGTGTATTTTGATAACTGCCTATTGGAAAATCTCTTTAAAACCATGTACCGATAGTTTCAATCCCGAAACGATGGTCGCTGAACTCTCCAGCGATTTCACTGATCACATCACCAAAATATCTATGAAGCTGGGACCGGGATAAATGGGGCCATTACATTGTATTAACAAGCGTCGTCGTAGGGAAAGGAAGTCTTTGTTTTTGAGCTACGTTTCATCCCATTCCTGCAGGCTGCATCCCAACTCACTTCGTCTCCCCCTCCAAGATCATTCCAGTGTCGTTGCCATTTTGTTTTGCTCTACTGCATTACAGGTTGTTGTAACTGCAAAATACCGCTGGGAGGTAATTTCAGGTGATTTTTTATGGCCATTTTTTGCAGCTCGCAAACCCGGAGGTTGAGAACGAGAAAATGTGGATTGAGGGAACGAGTTGCCCAAAAAAGGGGTGGCCCCCATTGAGGGCCAGTAGGGAAAAGTAAAGTCGGATGAGCGAGTTCAAATGCGGTCGCTCCTTGCTAGCACATTGACCCCGTTTTCAGACACTCCCCATTGGAAATTCGTTCACGTTGCTACTTCTAGGTTAAGGGCAAAACTGTCGTTTTTCATATCATTTTTTGAGGTATGCGTTGGACAGCGTAGTGTACCTTTCATTTTCAATAATGCTCATCAATGCCTGCCGCTTTTCATTGAAGTTTTTAACCAACATTTAGGCCAAGTGGGATTTTCCACTGAAGGGAATAAGCAAACCCACATGGACCATAAAAGCGGTTGTTCACCTGTCGTGAGTTTTCGGTCATTTCTAGAAAGGACCTCATCATGTTCCGATCTTCATTTTTATGTTATTTTTTTTCATATATGACATTTTATCAGCACCATCCTTTCTTAAAGAAAGTCATTTTAAAGTACGTTTATTCTAACAACATGAAAAAGTAATTTTTGGTCATTGTTGTTCACAATAATTACTTTTTACAATCAATTTATTTTATAACATTATGAACAAATGACAGTATTATTAACTTCTTTTTTAATTAATTAGTAATTTATAAAACCTCAAGTTGCATTATATATATAATACTCTGCACTGAATGATAGATAGAATTGAGTTTGATGCAACGTGTTAATGACGATATGGCATTTAAAAATGACGTTTTTTGGACTAAAAACGTAGTCATCTGTGCGATTTGTGCTACCTTGAACGGAATCAGAACGATCCAGGAGCGAGTATTTTAATATTTGCTTGAATAAATTACATGTTCAGCTTACCTCTTGCAAGGTAGGAAAATGATACAAAACAGCGTTACCAGAACATATACAAATTGTACATGTAGAGCAACAACGATGCTATTCTAGAGTGACTTGGCATACTCTAATGAGAACACCCAGATGGCAAAACTTTAAATTCATGTGAATTCGATCAACGTAGTATAAGCATGTAATATTTATTACAAAACAAATTAAAATAAATTAAATCTGATACCGATCTGCGACTCTTTCTTAAACATTAAGACAGTACAATATCCAGAGCATCAATTCGAAATGGAGCTTTTATTCGTTCTTGTAAAGCTCATTTTCGGACACTATTTCGGACAAAATGGGAAGCTGCATCAAACATTCGCGAGGGCACTAACATGCAAGGCGACTTGAACCTGCATGGACTTGTTCTTGCTGACCATGTTCTTGTTTGAGGACAAAATGTATTTCATCTAAAGAAAGCATTTTTTATTTATTATTTTAATGAATCAATGGTGACTCAACTCGATGCCTTGTAAATACACTACAGACGGAATAGTTTTCCAACAGAAATCCAACAGAATCGATTATGTTTAATTAACATTATGTTTAAAAGATGAACTAAACAGATCTGAAAAATTACGTGCAATTCCATTCTCAAATTTTACACTTTGTTAATGAATTTTCGGAAATCAAACGCACCTAGCAACGAAACGGCACGTTCTCAAGAAGTAGACATTCAAGGAAGTTCCATATTCTTGCTAATATATTCAAACTGTCATTAACTTGTCAGGTGTAAATTAGCAGTTCTATCATTCACACCATCGTCGTATTTACTCTGGCTTAGCGCATGCCAATATTTGAGCCAACTTTTTCTCGTTTAATATTAGTGGAAATTAGCATTTGCCTGGCAAACATTCGGTCGATATTTTTAAAAAACGATTCGAAATTATCCGGTAAAGTCTGACCTTGAAAATTATGTACACCTAATTGGAAGAACAAAACTGGCACAACTGTCGCAGACTATGCAGCGTTCCAGACAATAATTAAAGCAATTTACATTCTCAGACTGCAACATACACGTCACGGAGTGCGCCAGTGCATATCCAGAATAGTTTAGGAAGACGTTTGTTTCCAGTTTATTCTACCATTTAGCACGGAATATGCCTAGAATGCTGAGAACGTTTAATCACCCGTCTAACCTTCCCGCATAATAAAGTTGCTGTTTAAGTATCATCTCCAGACTTCAATATCACAATATCAACAAGAAAACCTGATAGGGAAATCTGACAATTGGCACACACCGCGTACCATCCGCTACAGTTCAGCAATTATAAGGAATATCCATGCAGAACAGTCTGACAATGTTGTTGCTTTTGCACTTGAGTTGCGCATGCCCAGTCGCTCTTAACCTCGACAGGACATGGGATTCCATTTCCTATGTGGGCTTCGTTAGGACGCACAATGCCCCCAACTAGCGTTTGGTGTTTATTGTCGGTGTCATTGGACCCTTTAACAATCTGCTCTCCACCCTCAATATACCTTGAAACAGTTATTACCTGCAGAGATTGTTAACCAATCTAAATACTAACGTTAACCAGTTTTTCTAGTTCCTCATTTCATTTTTTTTTAGCTGCACACCTGAGTCCATGATTTTTCCCTCCTCACCGCTTTTTTTATCTCATACCAAATACCACATGCATTACGTGACTTCGGAGTTTAACGACTCGGTCTGTTGTCCATTTTTTCATCTTCCCCCTCTTTTATTCCCACCACTTTTTTGGGGTTTATTTTAGAGCTTTTGCCCAGAAAACCCCTGTTGGCAGGAGAATTGTTTCTCGAAACCCTTTCCTTTTAACCCCGTGCATAACTCACCACCGTAAAGGTCAATGGTCTAAGAGTGGGGAAAAACAAACATAAATCACATAACTTTAAACGAGGAAAGAAGGGTTATAAGCCCCGCGTATAATTAAATGGGATATTGTAATTTAGGTGGGATTACAGTTATTAATTTAAAGTACTAGACCTTGACCTCCTGGCCATTTAAAAAGGAGTAGCTGAATACGGTGATGAAGCCTTTACGTGTAGAACAACCATTCATTCCATGATGATTTTAAATTCACTTGACAGAAATGCGTTATTCGTTTAAATTTCCAATAATCAACTAAATTTTATTCAAACCTCATTGCTAACTTCGAAGACTTTACCGGTTCGATACAACTGTGTAAAATAATATTTACTTTAATCATTTACGTTAGGCTATTTGTAAAATGGCCAATCAAATTGAAAACAAAAACAATAATTACAGAAACGCAAAAGAAAATACTTTAAAGCAATATTTAGATAAAAAAGTTGTTCATATCGCACAACATCTAAAACCTATTTGTGAACTTTTCTTACTTGCGCATTTAAGAATGACACAACTGCCCATCTAACAGATTAATTATGGAATTAAATTAATTTTTTTGGCCATTTATAAAGGCGTGTATGCTGAAGACTTTAATGGTGATATCTTTAAAATTCAAGTTAATGATTTGTGTCGCTGTTGAAATACGTATATCTAATCTTAAAATTATAATATTTAATAATTATGTATGCTAAATTTATCATTCTTGAATACTTCATGAACACCCTGTAATTATTTGAGTTTGATTACTAAGGAGAACCTACTTTGATATATTTGTATAAAGTACTAACTACCTATGAGGTTCAGTTAGTGAACGAATAATGCTCAAATGTAGCAAGGGTAAATGTTAATAAACTCTAACCTGTTGCCCCTCTCTTTTTCCTACAGTTCATTCCTATAGTTCAACCTGTTGAAGCTTTTTATTATTTTTTCCCACTTTTTTTTTCTTCTTCTAAACTTTCTTCTTAACTTCATTCTTTAGTTAAAACGTTTATCATCCCTATCCCCCTGTGCCAATGCCCTGAATTAATATATAGTCGGTCATTGCTGGCTTACAACAGAAATTCAAACCTAAACGTTGTTCTGGTTTAACGGAGAGTGAGATTGCCGGCATGTTTTCGTAATTGTGATATGGCATGGAATTGATTGTTTCGAGCGCAGCTTGAAACAAAGGGTGATGTTTATGGGCTAGTTGAATAGAGCACGAATGAAAATTATACCGATAACATCATTCACAAAAACATTTTAAAGAACAATTTCTCTAATTTTTACGAATAGTTTGCTAACAGAAATATTTTAATATTTGTTTCCAATTTTCTTTTTTTTAAATAGGGCAATGTGATACATTTGCTATGTGGCCACAACTTTCCGAATATTTTCTGCAGAAAATGCCACGCAAGCATAAAATACAAACACACACTTCAATATTGATTATAATCGAAGTTTATTATAAATATTTATCAACAAGTCCAGTCAACAAAGATCGCGCGAATACAGAGCCCATACAACATACGAATCATTTGAGAAAAAGTTCACTGACATTTTGGCAATGACACTGGCATGTAAGGTACATAATTGTACGTATTTAATTATATTAAGGGCCGCCTATACAAGACGCCCGAGGTTGGAGGGGGTGGAACGACTGGACGAGCACTATTAATGCACTAAATAGTGCGAAAAGACGACGCATTTAAAGTCATTTTTGTTGAATTGATATCATCCTATATTCCATTATTCCATAAAAACAAGTCACTAATTGGTCATTTTTTTAATTTAATGATTGTTAATAAAAACGTCTTAAAAAGGCTATTTGTTAACAACAACGTCCTCAAACACGTCGCAAGGCGAATGCCCTAAAAACATGGACATTTAACGTTATTTTAAATAATTTTTATACCTACATGTATATTATTATCAATGTCACATTGATTTCACCCTCACGGACATACTGTAAGCTCTTTAGGATATTATATGTATATATTGGCATAGGCTTAATTTATATTGACCAGTTTTAATTGAAGTTATAATGAACAGCAAACGTTCCAAAATCGTTAATCTCATTTTTAGGAAAATCCTAATCCTCTCAAAGCTGATTCTCTCGCTGAATACAGTTTTTTGACCTTCCCAGCCAAAATCCCCATCTTTAATTGACTAGTTTGAAACAGATGTTAACGTGAAACACCAAACCGTGCATTAACTACCATCTCCTCAAATCAATTCGGCTAATTTGATTTCGTTTAATGGCGTTTTTGAAGCGCGGCTCTTTATTTTATCAGACGTCATCATTCAAAATGCAGACGACGATACTGAGCCTGGAATTGTCTAATGTATATGTATTTAACATTTCACTGCTCACGAATTTGGGTGGAGCTCGTATTTATCTGACATCCCTAAGTGTAAATGCAGACCATTTAGCATTTTTTTTCTTTTAAGTATAGACCAACAGGAACGGTTATAAATAAAATAGAGAAAAGTAAAAGCAACACTTAAAGGTCTGTGTGAATGCGCTAAATATAGAGAGCCGGTTGAGTATGTGGTTCAATGTCGAGACCTGTTTGTTGTCGACCACGCAATCCGTTTGTACCAGAGATACAGACAGCAGATCTCATTTTTTGTTTGCAGAAAAACTTGCTTCATTATCGTGGCGCAAGGAGTAACCTGTACGTTTAGAATATTAGAAATTAAGGCAAGTGGGTTTATAATGCTCCTCGACGATTTCGCTTTCAAACTACAGAATATAGAGAGAAAGAAAACTGACTCGTTGAGGGGAATTATGCAATAAAAATAAGTCTGTAAGACACGCCTAACAATGGATAAATTCCACAATGACACTTAATACATTTATCTACCTTCGAATTTCGACAGTTGAAATGAAAAACTACTTCGAATATTTTCTTTTGCTCAGAATTTAATCTTGTACTCTACAAATAAAATATGGTGAAAATTGCTAGGTAGGGAATCGACAAAAAGTGAACATTTTCGGCAAATTGAAATAAAAGCAAGTAACACCGAATCAAATTGCCATTACTTCCTGTTTACTAAAATGTTTGTACCATTTCTATGCATTATTTGTGTTGATCTGATACGAGTTTTTTCAACAAACAGTTTATAGACAAATATTAATAACTTGGTTCCCATTTCCACCTCTTCTAATGGCTTATAATATTATATTATATGTAGAAATTCTTACGAAAGCAGTATTTCGAATCGCTTTTGGAGCCTTAACTTCCGTTCCTTAGCTTACGATTTAACTGATGACAGTAAACATGGCATATGCAGCATTCTACAGTCAGCAAAGCTTTACCATTTGGTAGGGCGGTGTATTATTCAAATTGATGGACACCATCATCATTGCCTAACTGAATTTCTGATAACTTAGTGCTATCATTTGGAAGAGAATTCCAACGCCTGATGGCATACAATGAAAAAAGACCACCAGTATGAATCCGAACGGGCTCGGATTTGAAAATTCAACCTGCACAGGTTAGTCTAGAACTCTGCTTGGACAAGTGAATTCCTGTACTGATATCAAGCTCATCCAGTGGCCTAATCGACAACATCCAGAATCTTGTCCAAACGAATCTTCAGAAAAAAAAAATTCCAGCATCAAGAGAAGGAATGCGTTTACTCAAGTCCGATATTATCACCAAAAAGGATGGATCCTATGTTTCCTGTTATATTCCGTTCAATTGTTAACTGAAAGTGCATTGTTGCTGAAAATGACGATGCGAAACAATGGAGGCTCGCCCTGCCACCCCCCTCGCATTTGCATCCAGGCAAGCAGTCAGCGTCATAGCTGAATTGTCCCTAATTTCGCAAAATCCAAGTTATAGCCATTGTTTCTTTGGCCCGCTATGGGTATGGGCCCGGTCCAGGCTGACCTACTTTCCCCCCCAACGAACCTCCCTATTAGGCCCCTTGCACAAGAACCTGCTAACAGCCGCATTTCCAATAACCACTCGGGTACCAAATTGGGGACCATTATGCGGGGACGCCCATAAATCACTCGTTATCCCGTCCAAGGTAACAATTCTCCAGCAGACCGATGCCATCCACCGCGAGGAAGGTAAGTAGGATATCGTGTAGTGCGAAACACTACAGCGGGGAAGGTAGGGTAGGAGGTGAACCCACCAAGAGTTATGAAAAGAAGACTTTTTTAAAAGGCAGAATCCATAGAGTGGAGCAGACACGAAAATAAAGCGAGCAGGGAGCGAGGACCGCTCAGGCAGGTGAACCAGCGAGGCTGTCCACGCAGGCACGACCAAGGAAATTTAAGGGAAGGTTTGCCGCCGCGTGGGGGCGTTGAACCCACGTGCGGAGGTCAATGGCGTCGAATGGGAAACGCGCGCCACCGGTTCTTGATCTCACTCTAAAAAAAAAAGTCCATCAGTGGATTCTGAATGATGATGGCTTTCAAACAAGTTTTTAAGAAGGTGGAGGTACGCTGAAGAGAGACGGAGGATAACACCTTCGAGGTAGATGGGGGTAAGGGAGGTGGGGGATGAGGGGGACGTCTTGGCGGTGAAGCCGAAACTGCTTCTTCCTCAATGTCCCGTTTCATTCCGTACCTCCGAGGGTTCAACAAGCCAGGAATTTCAGCAAAAAGAGTGGACCGACGGGAACAGCTATACACGTGAAACGACGCAGCCAATGAACTCTCAGAGGGGCATTGCTCGTCCTGCCAGCCTGCGGTCTTCCGGCTCGGGTTCAACTAGCTCCTTCGGTGGCGAGCCTGGGACAAGTGCGTGGACACCAGGCATAGGAAGTCCGTGTAGAGAGGATGGGGAAGGGAACATCTAAACTCCCTCGTAGGCTAGGTGCGAAATCCAGGGGGCGCCACTGACAATTGCCATTTGAAGAAGGGTGCTAAGCCATAACTTCGTAAGTGCCAGACCACCCCCCCTTAACATACGTTTTTAAGCCTTAATACATTGTAAGAGCCATTCCCCACTTGCTATAGTCGTGAGGAAGCATTTAGGACGCTCCAGTGGGAGGGAAAATTTGTCTGTGCCACCAATACAGCGTAATGCTAATGTGAAACATCCGTTTGTAGCAATCAACCTGGCTATTCCTTGATCAGATGGAAAGTTTAACCACTGAAAACTGCAGATATCCAAGGGATAAATTATCAATATCACCAAAACAAACAGTGCCTTGGCAAATGGAAGGGAGGGGGAGTCAGGATGAGGTTCGGGGTGAAATCCCCCTCCTGGAAAAAAATTGCGCGAAAATGACCATGGAAACAGCCAAAATATGTTGGAATTCTGACCAACCCCTCCCCAATGTGTGAATTTGTCCTTGTTGCCCCCATTTTCAAATCCTGCACGCATGCGGCGTGATTGATAGAAAACTGGTAAGGTGGACATGAATAAAGGTTATTCAGCTTTGTGCCCATAGAATGACGTCAATGTTCCGAAATAGCTGGGTTCAGAATCGAGTTTTAATAAGATGAACGTTAAATTGGAAGAATGAATGATATCAATGCGCTGCTTACCTACTTGCCACAAGAGAAGAGTGTCTTTTGAATGTTTATTGAGGATGCAATACGTATGGCACTTACGACGTTGTGGAAAAAATTCGCCAAACCGTTTCTATTTTCGTAAATAAATGTCACTGGTGTACGACATCTGAAATCGCTGTTGTTGGAACGAAATCAAATTAGTATTATCATTATTTTTTTCATAAACTGAATGTAGGCTATTCAGATTTTTTCCTTCTCCTAAAAATTTCATTTTTCGGTTCCAACGTTATGGTTTGGCACACTTCATTTAATCTCTTCATTCTGCATATTGATCAGTCGGTTGCATCCCTAGTCGGGGACGCTTACAAAAAAAAAATTGAAAATAGCGGCAGACTTGGATACTCATCAACATTACTTCTGGGAATAGATGTTGATCTCGTTTATAAAGTCAACTACCATAGCACTTTTGAACGGTTGTCAAATGTAGTCGTGTGTAGAAGAGATTTTATCCATTATAATGACGGTCGTTAACCAACAGTTGTGTAGGTTTATAGACTGTCAATAATAGATGAAAGTATTTTTAAAGATGGAAAAACAATAAACATAAATAATGCTAAACTCCACTTTCTAAATTTTGGCTTGCTTCGTTAGTGTGCGATTAGGCTATCACAATCAGGTTTGCGGTAGAGTTGGAGATCAAGATTGAATTTTATAGCTCATTTTCATCATTACATTAAATCATAATCACAGTATTTCTAGAACTGAATTTCCATAAAATATAACTCATATTGGACTATCTAATTAAAAGTTCTTTAAAAATGTCGTCCTAATTGTATATAGTATATGTTAAAAACTTATTTCGCAATTTTTGATGACTACCATTCCCTCTACCATTCTATCAGTGATATAACTGAAATATGACAGTATATCACATGTATATAATGCCTTATAGTAAAGTATTTTCCAATGAATTGTGTCCACATTATTCAGGTTACGCTAACTTAGGCTGATTACAACAACACTCAATTAAGAATTTGAAAATCAACTTTGCAAGACACTTTGTATTATACATGCAAGGGCAAGTGGAAGATTTTCTTTTCATAAAAAAACTAGTTTCTCGTCTACTTCACGTATTGCGCTATGGAAATGTGTCTAAATGACAAACAGAAAATAAAAAAGTGAAAGTGGAATCATTTAAACGAAAGGAGATCTTAGAAGTTAATTCACCTTTTAAGATAAGGATTCCTTTATTTTTTTTTCTTCTTCTTATTTCTTACTTTAATTTTAAAACTGGCCAACAACCGGCTCAAACGAGAAGAAAAATTCACCTTGTGCACATGAACATTCTGCGACGATTACTGTGAAACGTGAACTGGTTTGAACTCGCACGACTACAATGAATTCAATGGGAAAACTAAAAATTGAGAAGCGAGGCAAGGAAACACGATTAATAAAAGTCAGTAGGAAAATATGCCGAGGCATTGAACACAATATGTCGATTACAATGCGTCGCAAGATGATCAATAGTATAGACGAATTATAAATACATGCATTTTCCCAGCAGTGGAAAACGACCGTTACCAGAACGCTGCAAACGTCTACCATATACCACCTGTTTGATACTTATGAAAATGATGAAAGACTTAAGTGCTGCAATTTTATGCTATTAGGCAAAGATGCCTTATGGTAACTTTTGAATTACGTAACGTACCAATTCAACTATGAAAATACCGGCATTATTTATGCAGTAATAATTGGATAACACATCGTGGTCAATATTTCGAATAACTGAAAACTAAAAGGGAAGCTAATTTTACTTGTGAGTAGGCCGCATATAATGGCAGACAAAATAAAATGCTGCAGCGTAATCACTTCTTACATTTTTCAATTTCTTAGTGTTTTGAACGACTATTGGCATGAATTAACGAAACAGGGAGTTGATTACCTGGACTTGTAAAATTCAATTGTTTTTACTAAAGACCCAAAAAGAGTAAGCGATTCAGGTAAACGCAAACGAGAGTTCAATGTTCAGAGGACTATAATCCTGCGTCCACAAATCATGGTTAACCCTCTCCCTCCTCCAACTGCAAGCAAGCCTGGTGAATAACCCCTAAAATTAATGCATATCGAACAGGATGGAAGACAAGACGCTTGTTCAAACAGTGGCATTGGCCAACTACTATTGAAATTCTTTCAGAAACAACGTTATATGACAAACCTCCAATCCTCCCACATACATGTATGTTTAAAGTAATGGATAGCAATCCTAGACGACGACCCAACCATTGCAAGACAATTCTAATGCAATTTAGAAACTTAACCCCATTCCTCCATTCCGCTAACTTTTCATTTATTCCAATGTAGTCCTGTATAGTTATCAAGGGCACCCATCTTTCGATTAAAGACGTTGAGGGTCAACCGCCAAAAACACGCATCCATTAGACCTGCCTGTAGCATTTGGGTTTGTACGCAACAAGTGCAGTGACACTCGCAACAAACACGTACATGTATACTTCCAGTCTTGCAGTTCTCAACAACCTCCATCGAGCAAAAAAAGGATGTCAGTGACCCACGAATAACATTCGCGTCTTAATACAGTCCTATTTCCAATTGGCGGGGGAATAGAGCAGGTACAAAAAATAGTATAGAATTATAGATGATTTCTCATATACATGTACGAGTGAAACGAAATTGACTATTCTTTGCAGAAACTCGTGGAAACGAAATCTGTGCGAGGTCAAAACACTCCATCGTTCGATTTTCGATCGTTATATACCCTATGTGAACATGTACATGTATATGTATGTGCTCGTATATCTAACTCCGTTTTCTGGAAAAAATAATGAAAATAACCACTGCGGCTGAATATCTGCCCTGAAGGTTTAAATTGACTATTTTCAGACGACATTCCAACCACGTCTTGTATATGTCCAACAACGAGAGTTATTTGAAGCATTTTAGTACAATTTATGAAATAAATAGCTTAACACTTTGTAAATATTAGTCATGAGTTTTTTTATATTGTACTTGCTTAGACTTGGTTGCACTCAAATAAACGGCTTTTAGATAGCGTTATTCATAGTCTTTTTGATGGTAACAGAATTGACCAGGCCGTTGGTGCATTTATTAGTCATGTGTATATAGTAGTTGATATATGATAATATTATGAAGAATAATAATGCTATTAATTATTCGTCAAAATTTATTTTATTTTCAAGAGATAGGCCTATTTATAAATGAGTAGGAATGCGCCAACCACTGACACCATTACCGGAGTTTTTACAAAAATGTTTCTGATAATAAAAAATAAAACGTTAGAAAATATTACAATATTTCACCCCATGTACGTAAGGTGTGATTTACCATGAACTATTTAATTTCCATTAATTATGAGGTCATGTTGTTGCTTATCGTAAACTGGATGGCTCCTGTATTCGTCACTTGCATGTGTATAGTACTACTTAACTCGTTTGGTACTGAACTCGTTTGAAAGTGCTGGTTTCGTGCTACTAAAAACAGAAACCTACAGATACGAGAAATGTGTGAACGACCCTGAGCTAATAACCTTAAAAAACGTGCCAGAATAGGATTCGGAATCCCTTTTACCTACCCGAAAACACCCACTATAGTGAGACTACTTCTTGACTCGCTGGTTTTACCCTTTCAAACTGGATACAGTATATCTTTACATGAGGCTTTTTATGAACAAGTAGAGGATTTATAGCATACAGGACAGTCGCTCGCATCACACGGCGCCATTTAAATCAAAAAATTGTTTAAGAAAAACAAACAAACTGTCAGCTCGTAAAGTGCCCGTACCAGTGTACCTATACTCCATCTCCACAATGCTATTCATCAGTTTCACTGATCCAGAAATTTAATTAATGCCCAAAAATGTTACCTAGGGAACAATGACAAGTTTTTGCGATTCAAGGTTAATGTTAAACATAACAGTTAGATACTTCATATTTTTATCACAGAAGTACAGGATGACTCAATGGTGATGTTCTGTAACTTGAGCAACTAAATTCTAATCGAAAATGTTCCCACCAATATTCAAGACATAAACTTTGAAATTATTTACAGTATTTAGTGAATTTTCATTGAAGATTTTTTTGCATAGGGCAATTTTCTAAATCATTTTATATCACAAAGAAGACGAATGCAGCGAAAAAGAGACTGCAAAACCAATGATCCTTGAAACCGCGGGGTTGGGTATGATGATGATGAAGTAAAAACGTGGTCCATGTTTGGAACCCTTTTTTGAACTCAACTATTTTTGTATTATCCATCCAGCTATTTCAACGATGATGACGATGGGGCTTCACCCAAGTTTTGGGCCCGAAGGGGGTTTTCCAGGTAAAAGGAGTAATGGGAAAAGAGGTGCAATGGACGCATTTGGTCAGGAAATACAGAATATGGATATGCGTGCAGATACAGTTTTGAAAATGTCAGCGTGAAGCAAAATGGAGAGAGTGAAAAAAGAGAAGACTCATTGGAGTGTGGAAAGCAGCCATTGTATGGCCGCCCAATTAAAATGCCTGCACATAAAAACTGCTCGTGGTGTCAGTGGAGCGTTACATCACAGTGATCACACGCAGCTCGGAAGAAAATCCGGCCCCCTGGTGAACTGATGGCGCTGCTCACGAAGGAGCATTGCACCCTACAAACACACTTGCCTCGATAACAATGTAAAAGGGGGAAACGGGTTAAAAGAAAGTTGAGAATTTGAGGGTCAGCACTGGTGCGCTAGTCCCAAAAACGATGGCAGCGACCCCTGCGGAACAGCAAAGCATCAAAGTTACCTGGCGCCACCTTCAGTTCGTGACCTACCAAGATACGTTGCAACAATCCAACCTGTCCTCCATCCATCATAGTTTTACTCAAAATAATCCGTCACGTATTGAACTGCTGGCTAGTAACCCTTTATTTGAGCTGCTGGGTATTGTTTTTTAAAAAAATCTGCTGAGAATGCTGAAAAAACCAAAACGCACCTACAGAAAATGTCAGTGACTATATGGGCTTACTTGAGTTACATAATTCCATTTCTATAAATTGAGTGAAGCAAATCTTTTCTCACATTAAAACCTTGTTACATACTGGCCTTCATGTACGTTAGCTGATGATTGTCAATGGATGGTGGTGGGTTACCATGTAATTCATATTATTATTACATGTATTTGAGAATATATTTAATGAAGGTTTAACTTAAATTATTTGCAATAACTTCATCTTATCAATAACTTAACTCTGGCTTAATTACGTAACAGAAAGTAAGTAAATTAAATTTACTTTAATTAATTAAAATTACGAAAATTAAAATGACTTTAATTAATTAAAATTACGTAAACGGTGAATTTTTATTTAAGTAATGGCATGATTTTAAAATATGACACATAGAATTTGCAGTCGTTCAAAAAGGCCAGTTTTGAATGTTACGAAATATAAAAGTTTGGCAATTAAAAACTAGTCAACTGCAGCTGCTTTACATAACTTTTCAAAGTATAAGCGATTAACTTTTGCGTCACATTTGACATTTAAATTGTTCACAGCGTTGTGAATACGCAAGAGGGCATTTAAAAGACTTCCTCAATTGTTTATCATATGCCCGTTGCGCAAGTATTACTTTTAATGAAGTGTACTGCTATATAATTTAGTCACATAATCATGCTCCGTAACTGTATACAGTGTAGTTAGCGAGGAAATGACAGAGCCTGGTTTTACAAGATCATTAGTCGAAATATTGTGCACAGGGTTAACTTTAAACTACAGACATTTGAGTCTTTTGCATTACCTTGTTGAGGAGCTTTTAACACTTTTTTGAGAAAAATTACCTTCGCGAAAATAAACCTTAATTTGATTGTAAAGGCGAGAATTTTAACATAATTTTTTTACCCCACGTCCTTATATTAGTACGTCACATACTGTTGACAATGCTTTTGTCAAATAAAAACTTTTTTATGCTTCTGTTCTACCATGGCCATGAAGATCAGTTGAACTGATGCAAGCACGCTATATCACGCCTGCAGTAGAAAAGACTGACTGACAGCGCCACCGGCTGGAAACATTTGTAAACTACAATATGTGACTTGAGAGGAAAAGTCAGTTTCAAACATAAACGAACTCTGGGTCTGTGTATATTCAAAACTGATAAACATCAGGATGAAATTATTAAAGCAATTAGAAGGAAATAGGCTATATCACTGTACTTTCATTTGCTATTATGACTCATGGGGACTACCATTCAAGTCGACGTTTGCCTCCTTACACCCCCCACCCATTCTAGATCATTTTCGTTCAAAATCGAACAACCGTCACACCGCCCCGTTCCATCCCAAGTAGCACAAATGCCTGGTCCACATTACTCAGTGAATTTATACGGAGAAAAACGCATCATTTTGACTATGAAAAATACTAAGTACTGGTGTCATAAATGTCCATAATATGGACTGTAGATTTTCTTTTCCACGTCCAAAAGTGCATCAGAAATGAAGCCATAGAAATGAAAGAACAGTGACTTTCATCTTAGCAAAGATAGGGATGTCATTACAAAAAAGAAAGGTTTAATATTACGAAACTGACAGTTTTATATCAGCAAAAATTCATTTACTGTAATAATTGCATGCAGTACTCAGTTGGTAATTTTCTGCAATTTACAAGGAGAATTATCGTTCTTAGAATTAAGAAGTATGATTAACATGTATTTTATGTTAACAATTAAGTTCATTTAATTTCTTGTAATTTTATCATTCATATTTTCGTCTGATGTATCCCATTAACCTTACTGATTAATCCGTCCTCTTTAACTATTTCGAAACGCTAGCACATACGAGCGAAATACATTATCATACATGTACATGTCGGACTTCAAAGCAATGAATTATCTTAGCACGTAACCAGTGAGGTAGGTCAGTTGGTAAAAAATTCAAGGTAAGACGAGTTGCATAAATTGAAGCCGTTCAGTATCCAGGTGAGCTGATGGAAGAGAGCAAAGGACACCTCCATTTATTTAACAAAGGGACAGTTGCGTTGGGCAAAAAATGCCCTCTCAAGGTCGGAGCTAGTAATTCAGTTTCACTTCCTAGTACGAGCCATGAGAAAGAGAACCGGTTCGCGTTGCGCAATCACGGAAATTAGACAATATGCAGTTAGGGCTTGCAGTGTGACGCTATTAAATTGTGAATCTTCGATGCACTTTCAAGGTTGTCCGGGACTCCTTTCAACGAAATTATCAGCCACGCTCGGCAGATTTCGCCGTTATTCAGTGCTGCCTGTATTTTTCAAATTCTGCGCTGGAAGCCCCTACACGTCTATATGCGATAATGTCCTCATGCATGTGTTTTTGATACAACTACACAGGTTGGGGTTTTGACACCACCCCTGCCGGAAAGCCTTGCATTATGTTAACGTCCTAATAAATTTGAATAAAAAGTAATTTAGCATTACCTCCCCCATCCAGATGACATGTTGGCAAACAACATTAATGTTTTGATTTTTCAAGCCGTAGAATTTTATTCATACATGCACATGCAGTTTTATTTTCCAAAGGATATTCCAATTTAAAATTAACTATACTGTGAATTTTTAATTTGTCTTCCAATCTCCAATTGAAATTATAAACATTTGAATATACTTTCATTTTAGAAAAAGTTAACGACCAAACATGTAATTTTTATACCATATGGATCGTTCTATTTGAAACGAGAAATTTAAAAATCAAATCCTGCTACGCATAAATTATCTGAAGTTGCGATAATCAAGGTAAAGGCACGCCGTTCCGCCTTTTTATTTTGTCGAAAAATAAGAACTGTGTTTAAGGGAAATTCATGATACAGCTACATGTAGATTGTTTAGTGAACTTTTCACAACACCTCAGAATAATAACGAGCCCAGCGGAATACTTATCACACACAAAAAACAGCAAATTTAAACAATTTTTGATTTTATCAAGAATGACTGTCAAAGTTGTCAAGTCTGAATGTTTTGCCCTTCCCGAAAGCCCACACACGACTAATTACTACAGCAGTTGAATGCTAAAACTAAATTAAGCACTCCACAAGAAACCTAATCAGCAAATTACAGTACTGCTCGAGATAAGCAACTAAGATTGGATTACCATGAAGGTTGTGTACATCGCACAAATATGGATACGCGCCAAATTCTCTATGCAACGTTAGGTGTACTTTACTGTATATGAAATTAAACGCAATAATGAAGAAATGGGAAATCCGGATGAATCCAAATAAATAATGACCAAAACCCATGGCCGTGAAACTTCCTCACGCATCGTTAGCATAATGTGAAATTTTCCACTCGAGATAAAAAACTAGCTCCGCTAGTCAGATTGCATCATAACTACATCAGTCTTGAGTGGATCACTTTCTCTCAATGTCCTTGCGAATTCCAAGGATTGCATTATAAGATGCGGTAAACACCTACCTTCATTAGCCTACTACCCGAACTTTAAACGTCTCTGGTCATAAAATCTTCGTACACAAATTAACTTTTTTGACGAATTAATTCACCTCGTTTTGATCTTCAATGGCACTTCTTTCTTGTCGCTATTTCGCCAACCCTTGCATGGTACTAAAAAAAAAACAGTGCATAAGTAAACCCATAGATATAATCAGTGCAGTCTGTAACCCTGGTTTCAGTTTTTCGGTACCAACTTGACTCTCATAAAGTTTGCCCGTTTTCCTACGTGTAATTGGCGTAATTAGGAATTTCACAAATTGAATGGGTATTTTCTCACTTCCCGTGTCACAACATTCAAGATTTGTCGTTAAGCTACCAACATTTTTCAGAAAACTCACCAACAACTTCCATATAAACATCACAGCGCAGAAGTATAAGGATAACTAGAGTTAAGTCAATATTTTGTTTCATAATCATTGAAAACTAGCGGAAGTGGAAGATGCCAGCACCATCTATGATACATTCTGCACAGCTATTTGGCACGCAAAAGCGCAATACAGCTATTGTGTCAAAACTGTTCTGAAAAGTAATACTTGTCTGATAATTTGAATAACGCATGGTATGTCTGCGATGACAGTATGGTAATGAATTAAAATTAACAGAGTTCAACAAAATTACTCGCACATTTTTGCTTCATTGGTCGTCCACTAGGGTTTCAGGTTTGGTTTATAATTTAAAAATGTCTCATTTATTTAAACAAATTTAAAAAATTTCAAAACCGCTATTACGGGACCGCCTAAAATTGCAGGTTGCATGACGTTTTTTAAATTTCTTAAGTTTTTTTTATCAATAAACGAAACATCTTGAATTTATAAAAAATAAAGCTGAAACCCTAGTACACGACCAATTGTACATTAAAGGAAATGGATGTAGTAGTAATAATAAATATTTGAAGCAAAAATGTGCGAGCAATTTATCTTTCAGTCAAAACAGGTGTACAAAACAGTGTCTACAACACTGACACTGAAATATTCAATATTGATGAAGCTGTTTGGCAATTCTTTTACTGTTAAAGACATACATGTACAAAAACTGGGCTCAAGGCCACGCAGATTCTCAACAATAAAATTGCCTCCTGATCACTGGCTTTGTGTACAAACGTGTTTTTCTGTCTAAATATTTAATTACATGTTACGTATACTTCCGGGTTCGAAACTAACCTTGATATTGGGCTCCAAGCAGATTTGCATTTTTTTTCAGAAACAAATAAAATAAAAATCTGCCAAATTGCAAAATGAATGTTTACATTCAGTGATGACATGAAAGTGAGATTTTCCTAAAGGCAATGAAATGTGGTTGGCATACATGTCATAAGAAGGTTAACTGCACGTCTTTGGACTTCTTATTAGAGATTATAGATCATGGTACTACACAAATTACACGGAAGTAATTAATTTAAAAACACAGACAAGAGAAAATGTCTGCTCTAGCGAAGATAATAAGAACAGTTCTATTTTATTAAGATCCGGCATCCTTGTCTGGAACGACATACATATATATTCGTAATACAATTGACATCACCAGTTTCAACCAGGAAGAAATTAATCAATAAATACATTAGAGAACGTTATTACCACGATGATGGATGACGTCAGAAATAACTCATTGATTTTAACAGTTAACATATGACTAATTGCAAACCAGACAGCTTTATTCATCAATTCCCAAATTGGTGATTAAAAGAAATATACGCAAGCTATTTTATCACTACCCAACACTGATAAAACTCAATTAACTTGTGGCAATAATTCAACTGAGAAAACAAACGAATTTATATTTTATAATAAAATATAATAAAACAAAAAAATATATCTTAAAACCAATTTATGCACAAAGGACATTTCGACAATACTCATTGTTTGAGAGCCATATACAAAGGCGAAAATGGCATTTAATTAACGAATACGGCGATCAACAAGTGAAATGCGCTGATCTTGCCCTAATTGACAACTTTTAACAGAAAGCTTCATTTACTCTTAACATCTGGAAACAGTTCCAAAATTAACATTTCCAACAGCTCCTGAAATTAAAAACCAATTGACTTTAGGCAATAAACTGGTGCAACTTAAAAAAATGAACCATAATTGGTATACATACATATACGATTTGCTTATTTAACCGGGCATCTTGCAAAGATTCGAACACCTTCCTTGCACCTTTTTTAGCATTTTGCTGGCCCAACAGATTGCTCAGGATTTCTTATAAAAAAACGAATTGTTGCAGCACATGCATAGATCCTTAGGATCTGAACTACATCACAACATTAAAAAGCTCGCTTGAATTCACCTGGGATGCTGTTGAGAAGTTGATCTTTGGCACGATATCTGGTCTGTAGTTTCTCTTCGTCGCTCCGAGGCGCCACAGACGAATATATTTTACCCTGAGGCCACATGGAGTCACGGAATAGGTGGATGTAGTAAACCACCATAGATTCAGAAAATAACCAGGACAAGGTTTCCCGCAGTTGCCTATAGAAAGAACAGAGAGAAATACGGATACAGCTGAAAGAGCGTGAATGTCAGGATATAGAGACATCCTTTAGAACGACTGAAGAAAGAAGCGTAATGCAAAATATCTTGCACTCCACAGAAACTACAGCCTGCTTTTTGTACACGAGCGACATTAAATTGCCTCACCTGTTAATTGTTCGACCGAATGTAACTTGTACAAATGAGATCAAAGTTCTTCGGAAGAGCATAAAAACACTTCGCATCTCAAATATTTCGCCCATAAGGTCATACAAGGGCTCAGCGATACGATCATCCTTAAGGGAACTAGAAAACGGCAGAAAAATAAAATCTCATTAGGAAATCATACACTGAATTAAGTTCCAAAATGATAAATTAATCACCTATCCAGCTCATCAAAAAACAACAACTCATCGTCGTCACTTCCATCAGCCTGGCCACTGCTTTGATTGCTGAAACGTAATGCTCAATAATAAGTCAAAGTAAACAAACCAATAAATGTTGCAAAAATATGTTTCTAAAACTGGACTGCCTTTTAAAAAGCGTTGAAAAGAAAAACTTCGACTTTTTTGGCGATGGGATGAAGTGCTTCAAATGTTCTGGACTTGGACTCAAGAAGCCATAAAGGGCTTCACTTTTGTTCATAGTGTCATCTTTCAGAACCATCTAATACAAAATTGAGACAATTTTCCATCAATTTCACATTTCATTTCCATTTGTAATAAATATGATAAAAATTTGCAGACATTATTTTAAGGAACTATAACTGCAAAAAATTATTTCCTTATCCGCAAGAGTATTGCTATTTTTGTAAAATACATTCTCTAGATTGTTACAACAACAAAAATGAATTGTGCAAATTTCAAAAATTTATGAGCAAAATATTTTGCAATCATAACACATTCGGGATAATGTCTTTTGTAGGCATAATCATAGCAAAAATATCGTCAGGAATTTTCATCAACAGGCTATGATTGGCCAAAATGTTTTCAGTAATGGAAAACTACTTACATCAAGAAAAGTCTGCAGCATTTCGCTAGCCTTGTCGAGGAATGGATTATCAGTTCCTTTTCCACGAAGCCTGTTTTCTCTTGGAAGTGCCACACTTTTTACCCATGGTCCTATCTAAACGAAATGACTTCTGTAATACCTTCTGCGATTTTCTTATACATTTAATCGATCATACGTTATTAACACTTTAGAATACAAAATAAATTATAACCAGACACCCAATTCCATTCCATAATGCAAGAACAAGACGACATTTGTTTATCTAACCAAGCCAAACTAGTTTGTATTACGAATTATATACCTGTGCAAGCTTCTGCGCCAAATCCATGAATTCATTCGCCCTCCTTTTCACGACCCAACTATTAATTTGAGGTTCATCATTATCATAGTCATCCTCCTCCTCCTCACTTTGTGATCTGTTATCTCCATTTAAATGCACAAAGAGCAAGAACAGTGGAACTGTTTTGTTATCTTTATCTTCAGTCATCTAAATTAAAGAAATTTAAGAGAAAAAACTGAAAAACTAAAACATACTCCTTTCTATCAATGCATCAACCTTTGCGTTTTAATCACCTCAACGCCAGCTACTGACACCTTCCATTTTCCTAGGTTTTCTGCCCAGGAATTTGTCCTTTCAATATGCAGCATTAACTGGCGTTTTTCATTTTTCATTCCCTCGATTTCTTTTTCCAGCATTTTTAGAATCTGATTTACATTTTATAAATAAACTAGTTTATGAATGAAATATTCATAAATAAAACTTCAAATTGTAACCACGAGACGAAAGGAATTAGGCATTAAAATGCAAATTACTTTATCATCGGCCATTTGTGAGGTTTTCATTGCTTCAGAGGCTTGCATCTTATTGGTGAGTTTGTCATCCAGTTGTTCCAACTTAAATTTGGCTACGGAGGAATGATCAGACAAAGGCAAAATTGAGTCTGATTGGGAACTAATGTCAACACTGTCGAGCACATCCGTTTCATCTGCAATAAAAGCAAACCGGTGAAACATAAGCAAATCCAAATTTAGGTGCTTATGGATACATCTATATTTAGTTATATTACTTCCGATGCTTCCCTGGTAAAAGTCAACGCCGATTCTATCAGCATCCTGTACCATTAAGTGATAAATATCACTTACAATAAAACTTGGATAGTGTCGTTCTTCTAAAAATCTGTACACTTCATCTTTAGCTTCAAAAAATGCCTCCGGTCCCTGAAATGCAGTTAAAAAAGAAAACTATATCAATGCAATCTATATTTTAGAAGAAGGGACTTGATACTTAAGGAATGAATATGCCAAAATCTAAAATTAAAATTCAGCCCACCCAGATAATAAAAAAGCATTTATTTGAGAACGGGGTTTCCAATATATTACAAATACAGAAAGAATAATAAAACAAACTGTACAAAGCGAAAAATAATTTAATATAGACTGACTACTATTTTCTACAGACTTAAATAATATTTAGATTACCTTGTTACCTATAAGGAATGCTTCCATACCCTTGAGAATACTTCTATCAATTTTAACGACTGCACTAACATAAGTAATGTATACTTGAAACACCTCACTCGCAAACTGGTGTAGTTTTGTCTGAAAACATATTTCGAAAGTAACAAATATCAAATTATAGAAACAGTATTGTTTACTCATTGCAAAAACACATCCTAAATTACTTTGTCGCACAATTTCAATTCTTCTACAGCGATATAAAACCTAAATAAAGTAAACAATTGGCGACAATTAACAGATAAGTTACACCTGATGTGTTTACAAACAAAAGTTTAAATTTTTGCTTACTCTAATAAGAACTGGCAATCCTCCCTTGACAGATACTTGATAAAAAAGCTGCGAGCAAAATCACTAGCCATTAAAATGGCATATGGTAAAACCTGCAAAGAATCCCGACAATTGAAACTCGCAAAGTCATAATCAATTCAATAGTAATATTTAAGCAAAAATACAGCTGATGCAAACCTTATACACAGGGCGCGTTGGCATATCATCCGAAACATCTGAAGAGCCTGCATTGGCTTGACAATAATGCATTAAATAATCAGTACCACCTAAGCTTTTAAGGCGCTTCTCACAAATTGATTTGGCAAAAGTCAACTAAACGAAGATAAAAATAATGATTTGTCATGAAATCATGTGTGAAATGCGTTTTCAAATCATCATATATAAATAATCCTACTTGTTTAATGTAACGACATAAATTTCTTGCTTGCAGAAGATCCCCTATTGCATTTCCTTGCGAAATCAACTCCTTTTCTACATGCAAATTGAATTATGAGTAAAGGTCTGCATGTTAAAGAAAATTAAAATGTGAAGTTTCCATAACCCACCAACGTCCATTCCTTTAGATTTCTTTAAATTGTGAATTGTAGTGGCCTTAATAATTGCTGTCATTATGTTATATCTAATAAAATTACGAAAATTACTTTCACATATCATCCCACTTAGACTTTACTAGAGATACATAATACGGATATATATGTTTGCCAACCTTACATGCTGTAGTTGTTCGGTATCTGTGCATTCATGAATCATTTTAATAAATCCTTCATAGGTTTTCGCATATGTATACGTTCTTTTATGCTCTTCGAACATTGCTTGGCGGTACTGAAGGTAACTGAGCAGTTTTTGGTTGATATAATCAGGATCACATAAACAATTTATGGTAGGATATAACACTGTACAAGTAATAGAAAAAAAAAGGTTAAATACATAAACTATATTCTCACATTGCAACAGGCGTTTTAAATAGAACACATGTAAACCTGAACATGTCAACACTTCTCGGAGCAAATGACGAACGGGAATACTTTGGGCATATGACTTCGGCGCTATCAAAATAATCAGAACCTCAGAAAACTTGCGGAGAAATTCAATTTCTTTTTCCTCGCTCGCTAGATATGGTTTCAGAAGAAATGTTGTCTTTTTATCTTTACCGTTGCTGGAAATTACAGAAAAGTAGGTTGTAAATAAACAGAAAACACAAAAACAACACAAACTCATTCAATTTCAACATATCTGTTTGTCACGACAGTCAAAGGCCAATAAAGAAAATTATTCTCTTTATTTATGTGGCATTTAAGAGAAGAAAAGTTGTTGGTAAATTGAAATTGAATGGCAATATTTGCAACTGCTGGTCATTTCCTAAAAACGAATCTATTCCACACACCAACATCCCTTCATTATACAAATATATTCTCTTAACCACTGAGTTTATTTCTTTTCCTTCAATATTGCATAACATGATTGCAATTCTTACCTGCAAGATGCTTGGCGAATATGCTGATAATGCTGGCAAAGTTTATTAGCAACATCTTGAGTAATCAATTTGACTTCATCGATCTTACTGAGCCTTTCCTTTAAGCTTTGAAGTGAATACCATATGTCGTCTCTGAAAACATAATTCCAGTGGAAGTATCAATAAAGATGTACACTAAGGGAATTTGTATGATAACGTCAACTATGTACAAACAAATATATAACTTATGGGAATACTTGTTTAGGAAATTATTATTTTAAAAATCTAAATCGTATTTGCCAGGGAACGAATACAGTTGTAAAAATTCAAATCTGCCAGTTTTTCAATAAGTTTTCAATAAAAAGGTAAATAACTCGTGGATTATGTATTGTCAGAACATACTTTCAATGCAAATCATGTTTTGTATTTACTTACTTTATACCTTCGGTGATAATTTTATGCTCATAAATAAGTTTTTGCAGCCAGGAAAGAATAAAATCACGAAGGGTGAATTCCAATACTTCATCAATGGCAATATCAATATTTCTTGTGAAAATGGGGATATGTTGTGGTTTTGCTGTTAATGTTTGACTAGCTTTGGCCTGGTTGATATTCTGCAAATACATAAAGAATAAATGCAGCACTAATAAGTGTTCCAACAAAATCTTGCATAAAAGATCTAGTTAATTAATTCCAGGCACAGATGCCGAGACACTTTATATGTCATTTGTTAACATTTCATAATTATCTTCATTTCAACGTTCAATCACGAAGTAGGAATTAGTCAAAAATAATTTAATAGGTCTAGTTTTTTCAAAAAATACAACCGATAAATCACAAACACTGAAAACAACTGCTGGCTGAAAGGTGCCTAATGTGTTGAGTGTTACTAGCTAGGATGCCAACCCAGCCCTGAGTCAGCGATCAAGAGTCCTCGTATACCATGCAATTCCATAGTGCACAGTTAGCATCGTTCTAACAAAAGCTCATGTTTAACACATTCCACTGACCAGCACTTGTGCCCTAGATCACTGCATATAATTTATATGTATTCTAAAACAATATTTACCAAAAGCTCCTGCAGTGCCCTGCAAGCTGGTTTTTCCTTTGCAAGTTTGGAAACATGCTTACTACCAGTAAGTAACGCTGCATAGATGCCAACTGTCAATCCAAGTAAAACCGCACTCAAGTAGCCTCCAAAAGTAAACAGCAGTGATAAATAATCATAGTAATACAATAATGCGAGCAATCCTATGAGACCCGCCCACCACGACTGAAAAAATTGAAAGAAATACATGTAAATGTTTCGTTAATATCTGTTCTCAACATACCTTTAAAAATGTTTACATACCATCAGAATATGATTCACCGAGGAAGCAACATAACGACATTCATTAAAATATCAAGGAAATTAATGTTTTTAATTAAAACCATAACCCACTGGTAAATACGAGGTGTGCTCAGTGGAGAACACCACGGCTTTTCTGATCGCAGATGCAGAGCAGTGTAGTTTTGTCCGATTCGTGCTGCCGCCATGCGGCAACCTCCATAAACTTCCAGACTCCAGTCCTTTCAGAAGAAATTTCAACAATTTCATAATCAGACAATCATGGATTAGAGGGGTGGTGGGACGGTGGGAGTGGGCAAATTCGAACGTCCAATTTTATTGTGTGGTGCTAAGTTCACACGTAAACTGTACATGTACAGTAAAATCTGACAATAAAGGCCACTTATTGCAATAAATAGTAGGCCTACATAAATGAATGTAAAGAAATAAACAAATGGAATGTAATGACTTGGCTAAAAATGATGTTCTTTAAATGAAGTTCTCAAATGACGTCATTTAAAAAATCATAACGTATTAACTAAATACTGTCATTTGAACTTTTTGTTCAACAAGGGAACGGACGGAGAAGGGGGTTGTCCAATCTGGGCGATAATGCACTAGAGAGGGGTAAGGGATCAAAAAAAGTTTATATTTAGTTATTTTTATTTCAATTTACAATAATTCACATATCCTAAAATGTTAGTTTGGGCTGGGATGATAAAAAATCCAACTACTTACATATTTACTATTTACTTCAGCGAGCGGGAAATACACGTTATTATCATTAATGTTAATGTGATATGGGCAGATGCAGAGTATAACTGTAGGGCGATTCAAAAGTCCAGTGTTTAGCAATATTGCCATCCAAAACCTTTGTTCATTTCTTCTAATTTCTTAACTTGATATAAGATATTGACAGCAAATATGTCAATAAATATTATATTACATATTTTCCAAGACTGATTTGTCCATTTGCTACACATCATACTGAACATGTACAGGATTAGATTAGACTGTCGACTCAGAAGTGCTCTAAAGAGCTATATAACAAATGGTTTTATCAATGTGGGATGGTTGTGCATGAAGAAAGTGGGATTCTTTCCACTTTTGCTTTTAATAAAAAAAACTGCTAACTTTTTACTTGAATAATAAATACATAGTTCTGAACCAATTTGTTTATGCTGAACAAAGTATGCGGACAAATGCGAAATGATGTACGTTTTTATAAAAAAAATTCCTGTTCAGTTAAAATTAATAAATACTTTTAGAGCCAATTTCTTCTTTGACAATTTAAAAAAAAACCAATTGTAAATAGAAATCCGGGTACTGGTGCTACGTTATACATGTATACTACAAATCAAAAGTACGTGTATTCACCAATCACCACAATGTCACCGTCCTTCCATATGACAACCATCAAGTAAAACACGCTTATCGATAAAATGTTAATTAAGGTGCGCTAACACCACACTTATTGTTTGACAAAAGAATTTGCATTCCTTAAAAACAATTTCAACTCTTTTAAACTTCCTTAAAATAACAGGTTTAATTTTCCTTTTATCTGCATCGTATTCGTACACGTTTTAAGGCGGCTTCGTGAGTTTCACTTAAAAAGATATAGTAGAGACACACTATTGCTATTTTAAAAACCTTTTACAACGCTTTTAAAATTACATAGCTATACCGTGTCATTCTTTTAAGCGGAAATTACGTATATTTTCCATACAATCTTTGAAATACGTGAATGATGTTTAAAATATGGACTAATAAGATGCAGATAATACCAACATTCTGTATGAACATATCCGCAATTGGAATATGGTAAAATGCATCACTTCAATGCAATACCACTCCTATTCCATTTAATACTGTGCGATTGCTTAGTATAATTGATGAATACAAAAGCACACCTATACGATATATTGTGAATAATATCTAAGGTGAACGCAGGAAAACATTAGAAGGAATCTGATGAGAACACACCTATAAGGTATACGGAAGGTTTTGGTCTGTTTGTTTGGCTTTGTTAGTTTGAATACCTAAAGTTGACCATTAGGAGCATTTGTTCACTGCCAACACGGACGCACATTGCAGTACAAAAAGCCGGCTAATGAAAGATTCATGGCAGAAGTACGTTCATTCGATATTTTCAAAAACTGTGCACTTTGCAATACTAGTTTTCTTTTTCTAAAGCTCCCTGGTGGCTAATTAAATTGTAATTAGGTGAGGAAATGGGACACACACGCCTGTTCTGCAGACAAACAAAACAAGCGTATGCTATATAGGACGTCTGCTTAATCCAATAATTAAAAAGCAGCATTAATAAACTATGGCAATACGAGTTGTACTTCCCGCTGATGACAGTGAATTCAACAGTGAAAGCTGGTAAATTCGCGTCATGGTTAGAAATGTTCAAAATAGAATTAGATACAGCAAACTGTCAAAATTATTTTAGTAATTTACCGCTGAACCTTTATACCATAACTTAGGCCTATAGGTCAATAAACCATATATACATATACTTGGTCAACATATTAATTGTTGTGTGAATAGCGAAGTGTAATTTGGCATGGTAAAAATCCAGTCTAGATTAAACACAACTTACAAATACAAAAAATAAACTGATTTACAACCGTAAGGGTCAATCGGAATTGAAGTACATTCAAAAAAACTGAGGCAATCCACATCTTTTTCCCAAATTTGTAACTAAACTATAAATAATGACATTTGCAAGGCTTATCAAATATATCATAATTAATAGACAATTCTACATCCCTGATAGTTATTTGAGGATTTCAGTATAATGATAAAAGCACAATCAAATATCAATATTTTTCAGGTGAATAAAACACTTTTGTAACAAAACTATCATGTACTTAACTACACGAAGTATTAAATATCAATAGAAAGAAATTGAATGTATTTTAATAGCCTCAGTTGTTTTTAATAATATGAACATTTTAAAAATAAAATGCTATTTCAGGAAGAAAACCGGATATGCATGCATCTATCACTCCGGGAATATGCAAAAGTTGTTTGCTTTGTCTACAGCTTGTAAGTCGTGATCCAGGTAATGCAGAGACGCGATGTCAAAAGTTTTTAGCCTCAACTTGTTCCTTTACCTTATTTTTTTGTAACGAAAAATCCTAACAGATATGACTACGGGCAATTTTAAAGGCATGTTGTCGGTCTGCAAAACTGAACAACCGCATATATGCTCCTCAACGTACGTGGACATCAGGTTCAGTAATCTGCATAATCGCCTCCCTCTGCCTGTGCCAAACAATTTCACTTGCCTGCCATTTCTCCGATTCGGTGTTTGACATCGAATGGCATACCCAAGCAAGTAACAGGTATTTCTTTTTTATCTCGGTAAACTGACCCCCGACCGCACGAGCAAATGGTCATGCATGTTCAATGTAATGGGAAGACAAATGCATGAATAAGAAACGATCAATTCTGAGGGTTGAAAGATTGAGCAATTTCTCATTAATAACTCGAGAGGTAGTTGAAATGGTGCAGGGAGGAAGAAAGGAGGAGAAGAAGGAAAGCAAGAGACCAAGACAACGTCTTGCAAAGCCTACAAACATTCGACATTTATAAATGAATGACATTTTCTGGACACCTGAAGAGTTGTTCCAGCGGACACTAAACCAAAGAATTAATGACTCGCATTGAGTGGTGCGACATGAAAACTATGAAATGAAAGGTGCGATTTATCTTACAGCTTTAGCAGTTTTAACTACAAATTCCTGTTTAATATTCAACACGCTGAAGTGTGATGCGAATACGTGTTTAAGTGCTTTTGTGCACGCACATGCATCTCAAGAAATTAATACTTCAAACACTTTTTAAAGTGCGATACCTGCTCTGTCATTCTACAGAATAATGCAATCCCTGCTCCGAATGCAAGCACCGGTTTACTATTGTTTAAAATTAAAAACGGTTTCGGCGTTTAATTTACTGGCGATATTTCGTCACCGTTGACAATGAGGTAATTTTCCATATCAAAAATAAAATATAATACTACAACATAACTTTTCTGTCACAGCCAATTTTGAGATAAATATGTTGCATAAAAATAAGCAAGAGCACTACATCAGTCTCTATGACATACTTTAAGCAGATTGCAATGCACACGATTTTCATCTATCCAAACTAAACAAAAAAAACCTGATTCAGAAAGACGATATACATGTCTATACGTATCCTAAGTATTCTCTTTATGGATTAATTAGTAGAATAATTAGGCTGTGTGCTTCATAAACTTTTTTATGTTCACTGATAGCGTAAAATCGAATTTGTGATTTGCGAGAAAGAAACCCTCGTGGAATCCGTCGCTAATACACTGTATGCTTTTTATCTGATTTATTAAAATTGCCTTTTTAATTTTTGTTTTCTGAAAACCGAGCCAACGCACTCCTTTGCATGTATATTTGGGGGACTCTCGCTTCTAATTAGTGCTCCTTTCATTTATTGGGCAATAAACATGTGCCGCACACTGATAGGCCTACTGTAATCGATTGCACAGGAATAATGACGGCAGTTTACAAGCACAGGTAACCAAGTGACAAGAGTGTGTGCATGCATGGACCAGTTTGAAGGGCGAGCGGAAAGAGGATGAGGCCCACAAAATCAATAGCATTTTATTGAACTGGTCTAGCCAATCCAAAACCAGAACTGGGCTCCACCTACGTCATAAACAAGGGTGGGCACGCGCCACTTTTGCACTACTTTTCAACCTGATGCACCGAAAAGCCCCAAAGTATGCAGCGAGCATGCGGGAGGAACAACCAGCCCCTTCAAGTTATGGAAGCACCTAGGCCTAGTGAAATTTTCCGTGAAAATGAGAAGCCATTGTGTTGGACGTCGAGATTTCTGATGCAGTTGTAACAATCCAGAGTGGCTAAACAATGAAGTGCACTGACATTGGCGGCGGAAAAAGTATACGAAAACCGAAACGAGAAAAGACTTTCCTAAAACGAATTGTTTTTAGGAGGTGAAGAAGACGTATTTACGAGTTTGGTGTCTTGACTCTCCCACCAGTGTTTTTGTCCGTCGAGAGAGCAGGTTGAGGGTGCATACTGAGGGTGGATATATATCCATGCACTCTCAGTGCACAGGTAGTGTACCTGTTTGACAGGCTGCATTGTTGAGGGTGAGGAGAGGTCGCTAGGTCGAGTGCCAGGAGATGTCCGTAAGGAAAAACGAAAATGCACAACCCAAGATACAACATTCCGTAAAGAGACGAGGGAACAGGGCCAGAATGTGGACCACCTAGGATCTAAGGACGTTCAACTGGATAAAAAGACACCAGCAAATCCGAGTCCACTTTTAATCATGCCAGATGTGCGAACAATGCAGATGAACTCGCACTAGGATTCCCTCTTTATCAGGTAATTGGCGCCATCAACACTTAATAGTATCTAGCATCTTCTAGGAAATCTGCGTGATTTAAAAATATTTGCTTTCGCAGCACACGTTTTCAGTATATAGCAAAACAACAGTCTATGATACCTTATCAAACGCACATTAAATTAATTTAAAAACGGGTTTTCCTTATTTTGATGCATTTATAAAAAAAATTATCGTAGAACATTTTCAAATAAAAATTATCATAGATAATTGAAGTTGCGAAATAAGAACAAACCTATTCCTAAGTTCTATACTCTATTTTTATTGTTACGTGCATGGTTAGTGATATTCACTGGATTCATTAGAAATGCTCGGACGCCTACATTAAGCGTTTAGTTTTAACAAATTATAATTCGAGATAAAAATTGCGAATGGTTTTATTATTTATGCATTTCCAGTGTGTTTTGAATTATTGTAATAATGTAATCATTACAATGATTTAAAATATCAGATCATAATTGGAAAATATTCGTTTGTGTTATCCATCCATTTTTCTGGCATTATTGCTGTATACAGGCGATAATACTCATCGAAATATTTGTCGAATTATCAGAATCGTCCGTCACAAATCAACTATATGCTAACTGTATTAAATACGGTTATGTAAAATATGTGTCATCAATTTAAAATTCACATGATATTTACTGTACAATCTAGCATTGATATATTCAAAGACTGTAAATTGTATCTTATTTAGAATGTGTCGTACCCTAAGTAACAAAAATATCCACACAAAAAATAAGAATTTGAAAAATAATTTACACCGACAGCTAACTCTTCATGGATGTCTTGAGGGAAGGAAATGTAATCAATGAATGTGTATTCTTGTCAAATTATGCTACCTTTCATACCATAAATGTGCATAAAATGATTTCAACAATGCGTATGACTTCTAAGTCACGTTTCTCATGAACTTCTTTAAAAATAACAACACGGTTAAAACAACATTAATAGGGACCCTGTAATAAGGAAACTCGTGCCAAATCACGATAAAGAAGTAGAATGATTTCATCATGAATTCTTATTGAAAATAATTACTTTTCTTAAAGCGATATCATATCAGCACAAGAGCATTCAATCAAAATTCACAATAAAAACATCTCCAAATGTTCCATAAAAACGAGTTCTTGCCCCATTGTAATTGATTACTTTTTTGAACTTGCTTTATGAAATGCCAACTGAGAAGCAATTACTTAACCGCATATGAATGCACATTTTCAAGCTAAAAATGTTCATCTTTTACACTGCAAAATTAAATATATTCTCCGATCCATCATATCCTATTCGTTCGACATGGTAACCACTAATGATGGGGAGAGGGTGGGAAGATATCACCGGAATCAATAACAAGGAGCACACAATGGTACATTAGTCATGATTAATGAAGGAAGGGCGCCCCCTATTGCTTTTACAAAATTCGTTTGGGCTAAATACCTTGGCGTTACCTACTAACTACGGATGGACCAGTTTGCTTTCCATATTGCAACCATTTTTATATTTAAGATGTGTTATTGTGTTTGCTCACAATAACCGTCGCATTATTACTCTTATTTTATATTATCCAAGCAAAATTAAGCTTCGTGCACGATAACCGCCACATTATTGCTCCTTTTATTAATATTTTCCATGCAACACAAATATCCAGGCACTAAAAATTCACTTTCGAAGATACAATTAAATCGCAGAAATCAGTAACCATTGCATCATTGCTCTTTTTAAACGATTTTCTACGCAAAATTAAGCACAAATAAAATTAACAAATCATGCTTGGAGTCAATGCGTCACTTCTGTGGCATACGCTATCACCAAAAAATGAAGCTAATTCAGAGATGCTGTTACATTTCCTATTCATGAGTGATTCCGTGTTATTGAAACGCCATCGGTATTAGGAATTTCAGACCCCATCAAATTAAAGGTCAACATTTTGATCATATTTTGGTACCTTTGCGTATACAAAAATGTTTATTATTAACTTGAATTCATTGCATCACGACGGCAACCATACAAATATTATTGGGACTTAAATTTACAAAGTGAAACATTGCAGGAAATGTAAAACTGCAAATCTTAACTCTTAAAATCACGATTCTCACTGTAACATTTGACCTCCTCATTTGACTCACTTCACACTGGCCCCCTCATGGTGGTCAACCTAAGATTTCTCAAAACTTTTCAGTCGGCACCTTCAATCTAACAATGGGAGCTCACAAAAGATTAAAATCGCACCTGCGGTGACAGTAAGCGTAATTAGCTAATTATCTAAAAAGTCAGCGCTGCTTTATCATTTTCATTTTAAATTGATATATACCTGCCCTTTCGCACGTACCACCTTAATTCGTGAGATAATCGTGACTGATTGCAATACGAGCGGTCGGCCAACTCAAATTTAATGAAATGGTCAATTATGACATGGGTGCAACTATCAGCTATCATATTTAGTCGCAGAGCATTTCTAGAGATTTTACAACGCTCTATATAAGGATCAATTATGTATTTCAGACAATCTGCCTAAATTGTAGGGCCTACATGTATTTCTACCATTCACGTAGAGCATTTCCATATACTAAGCATGTTAAAATGTTTAACCATGATATTGATGTTGGATTTATTTTCTTCAAAAATATCATTTGGTTAGAAAAAGTTAACTGTTTACAATAATCACTATATCTCAATATCCAAGTAGGTCTACATGCATTCTGTAATGAAACAATTAATGAGACCGAAGGATTTATTCATGCTAATCTCCTTTAAACTGACATTGGTCCCAAATACTGCAGATTTTAGGAACCTTGTTTATTCACGGTTTTATGTTCACTGAAAGATTTAAGAAATAGGGCAGCAGGGATAGTTCCTTATTTTACTGTTTTAGGAAAATATTCATCGACTGTTACAAACATTTTTAACCTTAATCCTTATAGAGAGATCTGATAAATTAAAAAAAGCTTTACCAGCAGTTTTAGGAGAGCATGAAGAATCACAAAGAGCAGTTAGGCACGTAGGTTATGGCACCCATTTTCAATGTTTTTAAATTTGCTGGTCAGTGCTTATTCAAAGCTGCCCATAATGACCCTTCTTTATTCACCTTGAAAGCATCTTTCGCATTCAAGCTTTGCAAAAAGCATATTATATAAAAAAAACTAGACCAATAAAACGTAATTGGCTTCCTATTTCATTTTAGCAGTGACTTGCAGTGAGTCACGGTAACGCAATTGCAATTGGTTATTATGCAGATACTCTCATAATTTCGCTTGCCGAAATCAAACCGGTTTAATTAAAGTAGTTTCTGTGTCTTGACTAATTCTTCTCAGAAAAATAAACAATCATTCTGAAAAGATGTATCCGGCCATTATATGCCTCGCGTGTGTCGTTTATTTTGTACCAACAAGGTATTAGCGTGAAAATTACAATTCGTCTGTGTCGATAGCAAACATTAAGATAGTGAAGTATCTGCGGTAAAACCTAGTTATTTTTTGTAATCAACTGGCACATTCAAGCTGCATATACCGTATATAAATTATGTACATGTATATCACTACGCCACCATTTAAAAAGATCACTGACGATATTCAAGGCGCCCACCGAAATCATATTCTCAACTTCCCTGACGCTTACAGGTTTTTGGAAACATTTTCCTTAATTTATCAAAAATGTTTACACATGCAGAGTAAAATGGAAACAATTTATCAAATAATGATATTTTTACTTACAATATGAAAAATTGAAAATGTTAAATGCTCTTTTTCAAATCAGATATTTCGTGTTGAATAGCTTCCATGACATATCCTTGCTGACAGCAGCGTTGATTTGAATATAAAGTTCTCATCAAGCATATCTTGAATATTCTTAGTTGATTGAAAATTCAATCTCTACTTGTGAACTTTCATAAGAAAGATTTGCAATTTCACAACTGTCCATGGCTCTGTGTAGGGTTTACTTCTAAAACAGCAAAATATTCAGCGATGAAGCTGATGAAAATGTCCTTGACATTGGCGTGAAATTTTCAAATTTTCCCGACTTTAACCTCACTTCTGCAGGTCGTTCCTACTTCCCTGACAATTCAATGCTTTCCAGGTCTGTAATAACCCTGATAGCCTATTGTACGTCATCTGATATGACATGCCATCAAATGACATGGTCTTATCTGCTATTTGCAAAAAATTGATTATATGCTAGACAATTTTTTCCATGCGAAGACGCAGGTCTGCCGTGCAGTCATTGTCTAGTTAAACCCTTCGTTTATGCTGATTTCCAAATTTGGTGTAAGCAAATTTTTCCCTCGTGAATCCTGGAAGAGATTAACAATAACAATGCACCAATTTGGCGTAATATTGTGCGGGCAATCGGCTTATAATCTCGCAGATGCCAGCAATTCCATTGACCATTCCCTTTGTACATTCCTAAAATACGTCCTCGTTTATTGTTGGTTTAGGAGATTTTACACTAACTCGCCACGACTTTCCCATTTTCCATAGTGGGGAATCGCAATCTGCTGGCAACCTGTTGCTAACAATGGCGAATTAGCCATGGTCCTGAACGAGTTTAATCAAAATACCTGACTCGACTTTTTCTTCCAAACATCCATGCAGGGAACTGGTATAGGCATGGGTACCTCGTCGGCCAAGCACACGTACCTGGAGTTAATTTGGGCGCATTCTCCCCCTTGTTTTTTACTTTCAGGTTCCCTGATTTGAAAACTGATTTCATCTCTTTTGCCTTTCACCTTTTAAAAGTCCATTAATCTTCCAACTGGAGAGACTTGTTTTGTTGGCGGAATATAAATGCGACTTTTCATGACCATGGCTGGAGGAGGCAGCCAACGTGGAGAGGAAAAGTGGTGCTAACTTAAAACCCATTTGAAAGAAAAGTTTTCATTCTCGGGTGACAATCGCACCGAGTGCCAGCGTTATTATCTCCATTCACCTCAACAATTAGGATACAAAAGTGTCGCTATCTATCCAGCAATATCGAGGATTCAACTTTAGGATGTATTAAGTCAATTTATTGCCGTGATTTTATCACGATTCCATTGTGTTTGGCCTCAACTGAATGGTGAGTTTCCCTTAAATTATTTTCTTCCATGCGCTACAGGTTACCATGTGAGATTGGAAGTCGATAGGCCCTATTTTTTGCACCTTTGTATTTTTAACGCCAATTGAACATTACAATTGTGTAAATCTTGAATTATCACTGATCGCTCGGGGAAATTTCTTCTAATTACATTATTGAATGGAGCCCCAACTGATGTTCTTCAGATTGAGGAAGGGGATTTGCCTCCAAAATTCCTTAACTAGTGCCACATGTTCACATTGATCTGTGATAAACACCAGATTAGTGGAAAAATAATTAATTCGCCATATGAACGAATGCTCAAAACGAGGCAATTTGATGAGTTAAGTGTACATGGATACCTATTCTAATTATTCGCAAAATTCGCATATTTAATAAATTTAAACATTTTAAAATATTAATGTAGGTGGTTTGAAACATTTTTGGGTATTTCTTAATGCAGTTTGCTACACGGTATATTAGACATGCAAAACAACAAAGAGTATATAGTTTGTGGTCATGTATTTTACTCTACACGAGAAAAATATTTTTATCGATTAAATTAGATTTAGAAGACAGATTAAAATTTATCACGTCTAAAAAGCCTGTTGAAGTAAAAATACACGTCAAACAATAAACCACAAAAACCCGACAAGTTAGCGTTTAAACAATAGCTAAACAAAAAAACCTACCCTGAATTAAAATCCTCTTTAAAAGTTGTATAACTTGACCTGATTAGTTTTTATACGAGATCATCCGGAAAATTAAAAAGGTCATGATTTGACCAAGATTCTAGGAAATGTTTTATTTTAACTATCCGAAGCTTAGCTTTCCTGATGTAAAAGTTATGAGCATAACGCACTCGTATTTATCGACTGCTTGCAGAATGAAGATAAAGTCAGAAAAAGGAGGTTGCTTTCAGTAAAATTATTTAAGTGCCAAATAATATTTGCACATATCTGCTACATTATCTGACTAATTGAGCCCTGATTATTTTACTGCTGCAGTCAAATATGCACCAGCTGTATAGAACACATATCTCAAGGTTATAAAATTATAAATACAGTGAAAGCTCGATAACTCGAAGTCGCAGGGGACCCCAAAAATATTCGACTTATCCGAATTTCGAGTTATCGAAATTACCCTTAAGATTGGTCGACTTGGTTTAAATGGTTTGATATGTGCCATAATACTATAGTTGTACGCATTTCAATTTGTTAATAGCCTATG
>JAQIXS010000120.1:0-66215 GCA_034700785.1 Rossiulus vilnensis
TTCCAATTTAAATAAGTAATGTGATACTAGTTTTTACCTGTGTAGAATTTATCCCCCACTGCGGCTTACCAAATTCCATATGATCTGGAAGAAATCGGTTAATAATGCAATCGTATTGCGGGTCGAAAACCCTTTTCTTCGCTTGCCTGCCGAGTTTTTCCCATGTTTATTCAATTGTTGCAAATTTTTAATTATTATATCAAATGAAAAACTTGTCAAATATGATTTATGCAATTATTTGTTTTTCAAGATTTCTAAATTTTTTTTATAAATTTTGAAATTGTATACATTTAAGGAAAATAAATTTAGCATAAATTTTGCGTATTTTTTAAAAATATTTTTAAATATTTGACGTAATTATTTTTTTTCCAAAATTGTAATTTTTTTATAATTTTTAAAATTGTATATATTTGGGAAAATGAATTTAGCAATGTGAAGCAAAAATGTACAGTAAGTTTCAGCTGAGCATTTCACAGCTGAGTGTTGTTGTTGTTGTTTTGTTTTGAGTTGTTTTTAAAAGGCGTAAGGGTCATCCACATTTTCCGTCGAACATTTACAGAGCGTATAAAAAGCCCTATTAAATCACCGAATAATATTGGGTTGATGAATTACACCACCCTACCACATGGCATATCACTTGCTGCTAGCAGGGTACTGAGTTGAATTGAATTGAACCTCTTAAGCGAGTATTTTATGGATTGCCCCTCGGCTAGGCCAGCAGATAAGAAGCAGACGACATAACAATCAGAATTTGCAAATGGCGTTCAATTCATGGATGAGTTTGTTTACCGGCTCTTCACCACTTCATTATACGATTGATTAAACAAGGTACGGATTTCCTTCAGCTTCAGTTTAGCGTTTTGATTGCTTAAGAGACTGCGTGAGTATTTATTTGTACAATGGAATTGATTGGAATTCAATAATTACGGTAACATTATAAACAGTGTCCATTGTGTTGTTGAATTTGCACTTTGCATTCACTCAAGAACCTTTTAAAAACAGCTTTTTAAAGGGCTTCGAAGCATGCCATCAGGCTCTGATAAGAAAGAGTCATCTGAATTCTGTTAAAAAAGCTTGAAAGTTGGGAGGGAGGGAAATTTCCTAATGCGTTGTTGTGTTCAGAGAAGAAGTGCCTACTATGGTTTAACTTGTACCTTGATTCACAGGAACCACAACATTTGTACTTTTATTCCACACCCTTTGTTGTTTGCTAAAGTATCAATTTATAAGCTACATATTATGAATACTATGTATGCTAAAAATGCGACGCTTCACTACTTTATTTGCATCTTCATCAGGCTCTGTGTAAGTATAAATAATGTGTTGTTTTGTACGTATAAATAATGAATTGAAGTTTACATGAAGTACTGAGCACTAAGGGTACTGGTGCACTAAGGGCCGGTTGCACCAACAAAAGTTAAGCAAAACTCGAAGTTTAACTAAGGAAAAGCATTGCACCAGAGCAGGCCATAGGCAGGGTTAACCTTAGATTTGTAATGTAATGCAATTTTCCCATAATTACTAGCCTCAACTGGCTTTCTCCATGTTAACTATACCTTGGGTTAAAAATCCCTATAGTAAAATGGTGCAACAAAAACCTATTAACCCTTAGATTAACTCGTGGTTACATTTAACCTGCATTGGTGCAACCGGCCCTACGCTGATAATATGGAAATTTCCCAACCTCAATTCACTAACTGTAATACCATGCTGTGTATCATTTCAATAAACAGACTGGTAAATCTGCAAAGGAATTTGCAAAACGCCCCTTTTTTCGTTTTCCGGTTGTATTTTCTTCTTATTTATGTGAAACCGAATGACGCAAATTAATTTCAGCATGTAATGATACAAGAGGCTAAATGCTTTTTGCCATCACCTGTCTATATATATGGAATATTTGCAAAGATAAAGATGTAATTGTAAAGACGGCGTAACGGTCTACCGAACAACGTAGCTGCAAACGAGTTGAAATGTACAACGCACGATTTTCTTTTTATGGTAGTAATATAATCGACCATTAAAAAAAGCGCTAAAATGATGCTCCAGTTCGTCACCGGACTGAAAAGCAGGCACGAAGATGTGAGGGCGAAGGCAGCCCGCGATCTTTACTATTACGTCACGACCGAGCTCCGGGAAGTGCCGGTCGAAGACCTCACGACGTTCATGGACGAATTTAATCATATCATATTCGAAATGGTGTCCAGCTCGGACGTGAATGAAAAGAAAGGTGGCATCTTAGCAATAGGTAGTAAAGATTCGTTCTCAAAACATCTCTGAAACCTGTCTAGCGGGCCTTGAAACTAACGTTAAGCTTTCCTTGATTAAGTGAGTTTGATCGGAGTCGAAGTCGGAAATACGAGCACTCGAATCAGTCGGTTTGCCAATTACCTGCGGAACTTGCTGCCTTCGAGCGACACGAGTGTCATGGAACTGGCAGCCAAAGCTGTTGGTCGTGTGGCGCTGGCTAGCGGCACTTACACTGCCGAATACGTCGAATTTGAGGTGAAGCGGGCGTTTGAGTGGCTTATTGGTGATCGGAACGAAGGTCGCCGGCATGCTGCTGTAAGTGTCGTTCTTGGTTTGCTCGCTTAAAACTCGCATCTATGCCGTTATTCATTCGCAACAATTGTCGATGCTCTATCTAGGTGTTGGTGTTGCGGGAACTGGCCTTAACTACTCCGACGTTTTTCTTCCAACAAGTGCAGCAGTTTTTCGATTCTGTGTTCAATGCCATTCGAGATCCTAAGGTTGGGTTCATAGGTTTATTAATAGCAACAGCTTTGTCGATGATTTGATTTTTTATGAAGAAAATTTAATTCGACTCGTTGTACGTGTAGCCGGTCATTCGGGAATGTGCCGTTGCTGCGTTGCAAGCAGCTTTGGTTGTTACTGCGCAGAGGGAAACCAAGGAGACGCAGAGGCCGACTTGGTACAGGGTAAGCTTTTCAGAAATAATTTCACCTCGTTGCAGCTTAGATCGGTTGTTGATATATATTCCAGCCACGTATTGACTTTTGATAACTGAGTTTACAATCAGGATATCAAGAGCTGGCTTTTGCAAAAAAAATAATTAGAAAGAGGCAGGGTAGAGGGGGATGTTGTTATGCAAACATCCTTACATTGTTTTCCTTTCATTTTTGGATTCATGAAGCAATGCTATGATGAAGCTATGTATGGATTCGAAGAAGTCAAGGAAAAAGGAGTCAATCGCGACGATCGTGTTCACGGTTCGCTCTTGGTTCTCAATGAACTTTTGCGTTGCAGCAATACCGAAGATGTAGAAGTAAGAGTGAATCTATTAAAAAAATTACTACTTGCAGTTGACCTGAAGCTCAAATTATTATTATCATTTTGTTGTTGTTGTAGAAATTAAGGTTGGAATTAGATGACATCATTCGCCAACAGTATCTACATGAAAGGAGCTATAAGGTTGCCAAAATCGTTCGGTGTTATAGTAATCAATAACTTCCGCTTGACTTTTAATTAATGCGTTGTCACGAAATATACTCGTAGGATCAAGCATCCCACAGTCGATGGAAAGCGCCCAATTTCTTTTCTCATAGTCACAGCCTTCAGCAGTTGAAACAAAAAGGAAGCGTGAATCCATTTCTGACGGATCCTCTGGGAGGCGCATCGACGAAACCTCAGTTATTTGAAAGCGTAACATGCCGGCAGTTGATTATAGAATATTTCGATCAAGTGAGTTTCGACAGTTTCGGCATTAAATTGTGTAAACCGTGACAAATCTCAATACTTTGAAGACTTCATCCGTTAAGAAAAGCTGATGCTAATAAGTTCACGCTCGGCGTTTTAAGGTGTGTGAGCACGTACTGAAGCAAAAACTATCTCGTAACATGTACATACAACAAATGCTCTTGGTGATTTTGCCGCGCATGGCCGCGCTGAGTACACCCAGATTTGTCAAAAGGTGCGTAACGTTAAATTCGGCTTTTGATTTCGTCTTAATAATTTGTTGACGATGACGTTTTTTTCTTCCCAGCTATTTAAGTGACACCATGAACTATCTTCTGAATTGCTTAAAGAGAGACAGAGAGCGCTGTAACGCGTTCATCGCAATCGGACTTTTAGCCGTAGCTGTGAGCAACGATATCAAACCGTATCTTCCGAGAATTATGGAAGTGATCAAGTTGACGCTTCCAGCTAACATTGCACCAACCAAGTAAGAACACAAATACCACCGTCAATGCACCCAGAATGCCTAGTGTCTTGAAGAAAAAAAACGTATTCCGTGCAAAATGGCCATTTGCTGACGGTCTTAAATTCGCGATGAAATCTTGTAACGCGTGACTGGGCATTTTGTTTCTTGTTCATCTTCGTTTAAATTGCGGTTTTAATGGATTTTATACCTTGATTTGCACGTTAGGCGCAGAGCTCCCCTCGTTGATCCATCGGTGTTCAATTGCATTTGCCTTCTTTCCCGTGCCGTGTCATTATCCATTAAGGCAGACATTAAGGATTTGCTGGAATATATGTTTGCGGTTGGCTTAAGGTAATTTTCTCGTGCTACTTAACGCAACACGCAACGGTTTACGGCGCAATGCAATCGTCTCTGCCATTATTTTTTCTTGCAAATAGTCCGGCACTAACGGCTGCCCTCAAAGAAGTCGCTCAACGCATCCCACAACTTAAAAAAGACATTCAAGATGGTCTTTTGAAAGTGCTGTCATACATCCTGATGAACAGGCCCCTTTGCCATCCGGGAATGCCGAAACACTTGGTGACATCCCCGGTTTTAGGTAAAAACCAGTCATCTTTCTGTGTATGTATCAATCGGAATGTATCACTCGACTGTTATTTTTTTTTCTTATCAAGCAGGCTCTCCATATCTAAACGATTCTGGAGATGTGGCCAGTATCACTTTAGCACTCAAAACTTTAGGAACTTTCGACTTCCAAGGTGAACCTGAAGTCCAGATGAATTTTGATGAAGAATGTGTGATCCGTCGCAATGGTATTCGTTTTCGACTTTAATGCTAATCTTGTTCATCTTCATAGGACATTCGTTGATGCAGTTCGTTCGTCACTGCGCCGATAATTTCCTTTCGAGCGAACACAAAGAAATTAGAATGGAGGCCGTCAGAACTTGTTGCAGGCTTCTGGCCCCCGTATTACACGTAGGTGTTTCCTATATTGCTCGTTTTCTACTGATGATCTATTGTGCGGAGTTATATATTTGTATAAATCAAGGAATCCGGTTCGTCGAAACAGCAGAGCCAGACTCTGATGGAGACTGTTGCGAACGTATTGAGCAAACTGTTGGTTGTTGGAATTACGGACACAGGTCGGGGAAATTTTCTTAAATTGACTCGTGAAGAGACGTTGGAAGATTGAATAAAATGCGAATTTTATTTCTTAGACCCAGACATCCGATTCTGCGTGTTGGCCTCGCTCGACGAGTGCTTTGATGACCACCTGGCCCAGGCTGAAAATCTAAGCACTCTCTTCGTCGCTCTGAACGATGAAATTTTCGAAATTCGGGAAATTGCCATCTGCATCATTGGTCGGCTAAGTAGTCGAAATCCAGCGTATGTGATGCCCTCGCTGCGCAAAACTTTAATTCAGGTGAAAATCTTATTTTAAGTGCATCGGCATTTCCTTAAACCACTTGTCTTCATCGGATGTTCTTCGTTACTAGATTTTGACCGAGCTGGAGCACAGTGGAATGGGACGGAACAAAGAGCAAGGTGCCAGGATGTTAGGGCATTTGGTTTCGAACGCACCGCGGTTGATCCGACCATACATGGAACCGATTTTGAAAGTAGGCAAAACGTCTCCTCCTTTTAAGTATGCGCCAGTAATGAATTGGGATTTGAATTTCGTTGCGTCTTACTTTGTAGGTTTTGATTCCGAAATTGAAAGATCCTGATCCCAATCCTGGGGTTGTAATTAGCGTATTGGCAGCTGTTGGCGAACAAGCACAAGTACGAAACTTTGATGTTAAGCCAATCACATCACAAGTTTCATTTTGTATCTTAGGATAATCTTTGCTGAAATTAAAACATGCTCGTTTAAGGTCAGTGGCATTGAAATGAGGAAGTGGGTTAATGAATTGATGCCGATCATACTAGATATGCTCCAGGATTCGTCTTCGTTACCTAAACGAGAGGTAAGGATTTAATTTTTTGGTCCGCTTTAACGAAAGATGCGATAAAAAAGGGGTCTTATTGAATTGAGTTTCATCTCTTCTAGGTAGCGTTGTGGACTTTGGGGCAGCTTGTGGAAAGCACGGGTTATGTGGTTGAGCCTTATCACAAATACCCGCATCTTTTAGAAGTTCTACTTAATTTTTTAAAAACCGAACAGTCGCCCGGCATACGCAGAGAGGTTAAAGCCCTTTTTATTTTGTCTTTGTTAAAAGAAAGCTTATTGAAAACTGGGATGACCTAGTGCAGAATATTTTTATTAAATTATCTATCTGTTCTCTTTAGGCTCTTAGAGTCCTCGGTCTCTTGGGAGCCCTTGATCCTTACAGGCATAAAATGAATTTGGGGCAAATTGACCACTGCGGTGATTCTGGCGCTGTTCTGAGCATGTCGGAACCGCAGCTGGAACAAGATGCTAATCAAGGTTGTACGCTTTACATTTATCGAAAGCGAATCACGAATTGCTAACTCGATGTTTCGACTTTCGAGATTTGCACGCAAGTGTGGACTGTTTAGTAATATTTCTTTGTTTTATTTTCTCAGATTTAACCACCAGCGAAATGCTCGTAAACATGAGCTCTAGCACGTTGGAAGAGTTTTATCCTGCTATAGCAGTGGCCACATTGATGCGAATAGTGCGTGACCCGACCCTCGTGCAGCACCACAGCATGGTGGTTCAAGCCGTCACCTTCATTTTTAAAAGTTTGGGCATCAAATGCGTTCCGTACCTTCAACAAGTGATGCCCTCGTTACTCAATGTTATTCGGACGTCGGATAACTCCTTCCGAGAGGTGCAATTGCTATTCTCAGACGATCGTTTACTAAATCATTGGCATTTTCCGTGTCTGAAGTACTTCTGCTTCTTGTAGTTCTTGTTTCAGCAATTGGGTGTCTTAATTGCCATTGTTAATCAACACATACGCAACTATTTGGACGACATCTTCGGTATTATCAAAGTGAGTTGGTTTCATGGCTTCATTTATTCGAATAATTATCTTTTGCGGTTTGAAACGTTTTATGCCTTTTTTTTATCAGACGTACTGGACCGTCAATAGTCCACTTCAGAACACAATAATTCTTCTGATTGAGCACATTGCCATGGCCCTTGGGGCTGAATTTAAGATTTACGTTCCTCAGCTCATACCGCATATTTTGAAAGTTCTTTTGCACGACAATAGTACCGACAGAAGCGTAACGCAGAAGGTGAGCCAGTTTTATTGCATTATACTGGTTTTTGAAAAAAAAAAAAGGAAATTCTGTTTCAGGAAATAAAACTACCTCTTTTTTTTTCACGCAGTTGCTGCTTGCCATTCAGAAATTCGGCTATAATTTGGATGACTATTTGCATTTGATTTTGCCTCCCATTGTCAAGCTATTCGATTCCTCAGACGCACCCATTGCTGTTAGAAGGTGAGTGCCATAACCCGGTGTATGACACTTTGAATGTGAAGGCACTTACGCTTTCGATTTTGCGATGCAGGACAGCTTTGAAAAGCATCGATAGCCTGTCAGAATGCTTGGACTTTACCGAGTTTGCGTCGAAAATCATCCATCCGATCGTTCGGACGCTGGATTCAACTCCCGAATTGCGTTCTGTAAGTTTACAGTTTAGTTTCTTTTAAATTAACTCAAGAAATCAAAGGTATTCAAGTATTACCTATTTTGCGTTTAGTGTGCCATGGACACTTTAAGTGCTTTGGTGGTGCAACTTGGCAGGAAGTATCATATTTTTATTCCCATGGTACACAAAGTGATCGTTCGGCATCGGATCGTGCATCAACGTTACGACATTCTCATGTGCAGCATTGTTAAGGTATACTGATAACTTTTTAAGAGCTAGGAGTGTCAAGCGCAGTCCGGTTCTCGTAATTTATCATCCGTTAAAATAAAGGGAACTACGTTGGCCGAGGAAGAAACTAATCCGCTGGTGCACAGTTATCGTCGAACTCGCCATCGTTCCAGGGATCTCGAGCTTGGTTTGTCGTCGATCGAAGCAGCCACAATCAAGAAATTACATCTTTCTACAACTAATCTGCAAAAGGTAATCGATATCATATCTAGAAGGCAGTATCTGTCTAAAATATATACAGTATACGTAATGCTAATGCAGTTATTATCTGAACTTGATGTTCACAATGTCAATTTAGTTCTGCAATATTTTTGTCTTTTCCTCGCAGAAATTTGGTAAATTTAGTTTTATGTTTCATGCATATTTCATGTTCTGTCCAAATACTATAAAATATTATGTAGTGCGAGGTTGCATCGACAAGGTTTAGAAGTGTTTTTGAAAGCAAGAGGAATGCACGAAGATTTAACCTCAATGTTCCTTTAAAATCAATTTTAACATCCAGCGGCTCACAAAAATCTAATTTTGTCGACTTCGAACAGGCTTGGGCAGCGACTAGGCAAGTTTCTAAAGAAGACTGGCTGGAATGGCTAAGAAGGCTGAGCATCGAGCTTTTGAAAGAATCTCCATCACCCGCTCTCCGGTCATGTTCTTCCCTTTCGCTGACCTACAATCAACTGCCTAGGTAACACTTTTGTGTTCTGTTTCAACCCAAGTCTGTTCACATTCTTCATTTCGTCATAATAAGAGTGATGATTCAGAAGTCTTGCTCTTTTATTTACCAACCAGTCTTGAATATTTGGTGCAATTTCAACGACTTGCTTTTTTTTCCAAACGTAGAGACTTGTTCAATGCCGCCTTTGTCTCGTGCTGGTCCGAGCTCAACGAAGAGCAGCAGGACGAACTGATTCGATCTCTCGGACAAGCCCTTACTGCTCAGGATTTGCCAGAAATTACGCAAACGTTGTTAAACTTAGCCGAGTTCATGGAACATTGCGAGAAAGTGCGTGTTTTTTTTTTCGTTTTCGGTTGCAATTATTGCGGTCGTGAATTAATTCCGGTCGTTAGTCTCGTGAATCGTGAAGTGTAAACGAACGGTCTTATCGACGTCTTAGGGACCGTTGCCGTTGGATCCGATTCTCTTGGGTGAGCGCGCCATGAAGTGCCGCGCTTATGCTAAGGCCTTGCATTACAAAGAGGACGAGTTTCACAAGGGACCAACGACTGAAGTTTTGGAAGCACTGATTAGCATCAACAATAAATTACAGCAGCCGGAAGCTGCGTTCGGTGTGTTGCTGTATGCGAGAAAAAATCACGGGCATGATTTGGTACGTATCCCTTTTTAAACTTTCGTTAAGTCGTGATCTGACCAGTTTGCCGTTACAGTTATTTCTGTATTCATTCATAATGGATCGGTTGATTTTACGTCTCTAAATGTTATATTTGTTCCCGTCAGGGCTTATGCTCTCTGTTTTTGCAATATTTATTTTAAACGTGGATCTTTTTTTTTTATTCGTTAGATATTTTTAATAATTTATTGATATTTTGTTTTGCGTTCAGCTTCTTTTTTTTTTTTGCTTATACGTTTTCGCGCGTGCTCTTTGTAGGAAATTCAGGAGCGGTGGTACGAGAAATTGCACGATTGGGATTCGGCTCTGAAGTCTTACAAGGAAAAACAGGAGCAAAATTTAGACGATTGGAGCTTGACTCTGGGACAAATGCGTTGCTTGGAAGCAATGGGGGAATGGTATGGCCAGTTTTTGGATGCCGATTGATGTGCGTTGCGGCTGCTTTATTGCGTAAATTTAATTAACAGGCGACAGCTTCACGATTTGGCGAGCGAAAAATGGCCTCTCGCAAATGCAGATATGGCCGTGAAAATGTCTCGCATGGCAGCCGCGGCAGCTTGGGGACTGGGTAATTTTTTTTTCCGTTCCAAATATGTTTGTCGGCGCACACCGTCTAAATCTCTGTGACACGTATCTTTTAATTTTTATAGGATTATGGGATAGCATGGAACAATACACTGCTATGATTCCCCGAGAATCCCAAGATGGAGCCTTCTACCAAGCGGTGCTTTGCTTGCATATGGATCAGTATGAACAAGCTCAACAGGTATATGTATATTTCGAAACAAAAAAGAAGAAATAATGCTATGAAATGCATTCGATAGTGTAACCGTCTTACGCTTTGAAACATGTATTTTTAGTATATCGACAAGGCTCGAGATCTTTTAGACACTGAGTTAACTGCGATGGCCGGAGAAAGCTATCAACGTGCATATGGCGTAAATGTTTCCGTATTTTATGTCAGCTTTATTTGCAAAATAAGCTCATCTCGTAATAAAGTTTCGTAATTGCACGTGCGTGTTTTCAGGCAATGGTTTCCGTCCAGATGTTATCGGAGCTAGAGGAAGTTATTCGGTATAAATTGGTTCCTGAAAGGCGGGAATCGATTAAGCAGATGTGGTGGGAAAGATTACAGGTATTCTGATGACTTCAGCATATTTCTTTTTAAATAATATTTCAACGACACTTTTGATTGAAAGACGCGTCTTTTTACTGAAGGGATGCCAGAGAAATGTTGAAGACTGGCAGAAGATATTGCACGTCCATTCCTTAGTTGTGTCACCCCAGGAAGATATGAGGACTTGGCTGAAGTACGCCAGCCTTTGTCGAAGAAATGGACGCCTTGTGAGTTTTTCTCACTTTTGATGAATGCCTTGAAAGGAAAGAGCGCGGCAATTTGGTCTCTTTCGATGACACCTGATAATTATGTTTTGTTGAATCCCTCAGGCTCTGTCGCACAAAACGTTAGTCATGCTGATGGGAGTAGATCCCACTCAGAGTTCCAAGCCGATGTTGCCCACGGCATATCCGAACGTTACATTTGCTTATACTAAACACATGTGGAAGGATGGAAAAAAGGTAAGCGATACTGGTTTTTTTCCCCCCAGTTTAACTCCGATTGTCTGAATGAAAATTGTTTATTAAAAGTTTTAAATTCTTGCATAAGCAAAACCTAAGAAAACCCTCACTATACTTATACATTTTGAAATCCAGTAAAACCCAATTTGAATTGTAAAGGATGAGCCTAAAGCATGCTCACCGTGCAAAAATATTACTGGCACATTTTTTTGCTCCAAATACTTAGTACAATTGCTCAATTTATTTTTGCCGACATAGAATTGGTCGTTTACTATGGTTTCAGCTTTGGTTTGTAACAGGGGTTCCCAAAGATTTTTTAGGGTCACGGCCTGTTTCCGTATTACTTTTACTATACTTTTTTATACTTAAATTCTTGAATAAACGACTTAAATTTGAATTGCTACATTTTTTTACTGAAAAATCTTTTTTATAGACTATTTTGTACATTGTGAGGAAATTTTTTATAGACTGTTTTGGAAAAAAAATAGGGTCGCGAAAGCTTATGTAATTTAAAGTTAGGGTCATGATAAAAAAAGTTTGGGAACCCCTGGTTTATAATTTCAAAATGCCCCGTTAATTTACACAAACATTTAGGAATTTTTTTAAAAAAGCCGTTACGCGACCTCCTTAAAGCGGGGGCCTCCCTGCATGGCAACCACCTTCGAATTGTTAGCAGATTTTTCAAATTTCTTTTTTTTATTTTTATAAATAAACGGGGTATTTTGAAATTATAAACTAAAGCTGTAATTGAACAATTGTAATAAGTATTTGAAACAAAATATTGTAATAAAATATTGCTATATAAATTGTTGAGTGTAAAGGCTTTTGTTGCATGAATTCATGTAATTTTCTAATTTATTCCCCTTCGATTCAAATTATTGAAATGCATTTCTGCTCGTCAGGATGAAGCCTTCACGCAGTTACATCACTTTGTGCAAGGATCGCTACATTCGCCGTTATTACAGTCCACCGTCCCTGACGATGTTCCTAAGCGCCGCGAGCTTTGCAAGCTTCTTGGAAGGTGAAAATTCATTCGCTATCATGGAGGAAAATCCTGATGAAATGGGCTGCGCGCTAACTTTTTCGTCTTTCCCTCTTAAGGTGTTATCTGAAGTTAGGCCAGTGGCAGGAGAATCTTCAGGGCATCAATGATGCTTCTATTCCACAGGTTCTTCAGTATTATGCTTCAGCGACTGAGTATGATTCGGATTGGTACAAGGTTAGTTAAATATACTTTCACAGCTCGAAATTAACGGAAAGGCATTATAGATCGGGGAACGTGAGCTCGAATTCATTTTTTCAGGCTTGGCACGCTTGGGCTCGTATCAACTTTGAAGCAGTCCTGTTTTACAAGCACCAGTTTCAGCAGTTTCAACAGCAGCAGCAGCAGCAAGGGTCAAAGGGAACTTTGCCGGTGCCACTGAGCCCGGAAGACATGGGGAAAACGTTTCATATGAACGACTCGCAGAATTCGAGTCGATATGGATTGGTAAGGCTCAATGGAATTTAACGTATTAACCTTCTGTGTCGTTGCGCTGAAGTACGCACTCCACGAACAGCTGCTTTGTCGTGTTATTGAGGGTGAATATTCCTTGTTATGTTTTTTGTAGATTGCGCCACATATTCACAATTACGCCGTGCCTGCTGTCCAGGGATTTTTCCGCTCAATTGCCCTATCCCACGGCAGCTCGCTTCAGGACACGCTTCGACTTCTCACTCTGTGGTTCAATTACGGGCAGTGGTCAGAAGTTTACGATGCTCTCGTGGAGGGTATTAAAAGCATTCAGATCGACACTTGGCTGCAGGTCATTCCTCAGCTCATTGCCCGGATTGACACGCCGCGACAGGCGATTGGCCGCCTTGTTCACCAGATCCTGACAGATGTTGGAAAACATCATCCTCAAGTAACGATTTGGGATCATTAAATCCAAATATTTACACTATGGTCTTGTTGAAAGAAGCCTTGAACAATCGGAAATATTCAGCTTGGAGATCATGCCTTCTCTCATAAAGAAGGTTTGATCGGAGCCGGTGCGCGCCGACGGGAAATTGGTCTTGGGACAGGAAATATTACTCGAAAAACAGTCGCTCTTTCTCTTTTTTTATTGGCTTATTTGAATTCCCAGAATACTCTTGTTTGAACAATGCCATAGTTGTAATTTCCCCAAACGCTACATGATATTGACTTAAAATTAATTTTGTGTTTGACCTCTAAATTTATCTTTCAGGCGTTGATTTATCCCTTGACAGTTGCTTCGAAATCCATGGTTGCTGCGCGTCATAATGCAGCCAACAAAATTCTGAAAAACATGTGCGAGCACAGTAACGTTTTGGTTCAGCAGGCTGTAATGGTTAGTCTCACTCTGTCTCCCTCTTAATTGGCTTTAAAATTGGCAACTAATATCCCTGGTGCATAGGTCAGCGAAGAATTGATCAGAGTGGCCATCCTTTGGCATGAGCTTTGGCACGAAGCGCTCGAAGAGGCATCTAGGCTGTACTTTGGTGACCGTAACGTATTGGCCATGTTCACGGCTTTGGAACCTCTGCATACGCTCATGGACAAAGGCCCGCAAACGCTGAAGGAAATCTCTTTCCAGCAGGTACTCGAGTGCATCGTCAGTTGAAGGATGTGTCTTTGTTGTTGTTCTGTTTTAGAGATACTGAGAGCTTCAGCTCTTATGGCTATAAAACGATGTTAATAAACAATAGAAATGCGAGGATGATAATGCGGGTTAGTAAGAGTGATATTAGGAAAATGAAAACATTTTTGTTCTGTTTTGGTTTTCAGACGTATGGTCGTGAACTTTTGGACGCTCAGGAGTGGTGCCAAAAATTTCAGAGATCGGGAAATGCCAAAGATCTCACTCAAGCGTGGAATAACTATTACAACGTTTTTCATCGCATTAGCAAGCAGCTCCCTCAGGTCGGTTTGGTTTATTTGTGGGAAGCGATCAATGCATAAGTTGTTCAATTGTGTTTTACGTAATGCTTATTAGAGATTGTAGGGAGGCTTGACAATAATGTAGATATATGTGTTGTGGAAAACGCTACAGCCAAAATGTGAATTTTACCGAAAATATCTCTCGTCTGTGTTGACAGTTGACGTCTCTTGAACTTCAATACGTGTCCCCGAAGCTCCTCGCCTGTCGGGACTTGGAATTGGCTGTTCCCGGTAGCTACAATCCGCACCAGCCGGTGATTCGGATTAAGATGGTTCAAAGCTCTCTACAGGTCATAACTTCGAAGCAGCGACCTAGAAAGTTGTGTATAATTGGTGAGGCTTATCTCTTCGTCGATAATATCATCGTAGTTTTAAAATCGCCGGTTATAAAATTGCACTAATCATTCTTATAACCGAAATCTAGGAAGCAACGGGCAGTACTTCGTCTTTCTTCTGAAAGGTCACGAAGACTTGCGTCAGGACGAACGAGTCATGCAGGTTTTCGGCCTGGTTAACACCTTGCTGATTAATGACCCGGAAACATCACGCCGCAATCTCACGTAGGTTTCGCTTTCTTGTTTTTTTTGTTTATTTTTATTTGTTTTTTTATACCATTGGATTGGATTCAGCATTATTATTATTTTTTTAAATATGCATACGAGGATTCTCGTTCTTGATTATCCAGAATCCAGAGATACGCGGTCATTCCGCTATCGACGAACAGCGGACTGATTGGCTGGGTACCGCATTGCGACACGTTGCACACGTTGATTCGGGATTACAGGGACAAGAAGAAGATTTTGTTGAACATTGAACACCGGATCATGCTTCGGGTGCGTTTTGATATCTGTCGTTTACCATAAATGCTCGAAAATCGGTGCAAATTGGACGTTTGGTTATTGAAATGGGGATGACACTGGAGAGAGATTAAAAAGCTCTAGTTTCCTGATTAGTGATCAAGTCCATTTACGCGGTATTTGTTCCGTAAACGAGATGTGTACTTTAGGCGTGATAATTCTGCAGCTCGATTTGCTCGAATTTAAACACTAAAATTAGTAACGTCCTGAATTTCAGATGGCGCCCGATTACGACCACCTTCCTTTGATGCAAAAAGTTGAAGTATTTGAGCACGCGCTTGAAACGACCAATGGAGATGATCTTGCCAAACTTCTTTGGCTGAAGAGCCCAAGTTCAGAGGCAAGTTCAATGTCGTTAACTGTAAATTTTTAAATGACGTAAGAGAATGTTTGTCCGTTATTGGAATATTTGATGAAGATAAGCTGTTAAACGGTGCCCTTGAAGTTTTCTTGGTCAGTTTATTTTGGAAAATTAATTAGGACGTCAACCAAGTCCTCGTTATTGTTTAAAATTAAAATTGGCTGTTATTTTTTTTTTTACTCAATATTTGCATTGGTACATAACACATTGATTTTTTTTGCATTTACAGATATGGTTTGACAGACGCACAAATTATGCCAGATCTTTGGCTGTAATGTCTATGGTTGGATACATCCTCGGACTCGGGGACAGGTCTGAAAAAAACTTCAATAATGCATTAATTAATCTCTCGCTACAGTTTTTGACCCTTGGGTTAATGGATAATTTGTTTATTTTATTAAGGCATCCTTCGAATCTTATGTTGGACCGCCTCAGTGGAAAGATCCTTCACATTGATTTTGGGGACTGTTTCGAAGTGGCCATGACGAGAGAGAAATTCCCGGAGAAAATCCCTTTTCGGCTGACTCGCATGCTGACCAATGCCATGGAAGTGACGCGCATCGAAGGGACTTACCGCATGACGTGTTGCAGCGTGATGGAAGTGTTGCGAAATAACAAGGATTCGCTAATGGCAGTCTTGGAGGCCTTTGTGTATGACCCATTGTTAAATTGGAGACTCATGGACAGTAAGTTACCGTATTTGTTAAAGCATGAACCGAAAGCATGGAAAATATTACAGGCACATTTTTTGCTTCAAATACTTATTATAATTGCTCAATTTATTTTTCGCCGATGTAGAATTGGTCGTCCACTAGGGTTTCAGCTCTGTTTTATGATTTCAAAATGCTGAAACGAATTGTTAAGCGACCGACCGCCTTTGAATTTTTTCCGCGGATTTTTCAAATTTTTTAATTTAATAAAATAAAAAGGACATTTTTTACTTTAATAAAAATAAATCGAGCGATTATAATAAGTATTTGAAGCAAAAAATGTGCCTGTAATGTTTTTGTGCGGCGGACATCCTTAATAAAATTTGTAAGACCCGTTTGGTATGCTACTTAAATCATTATTACGATTCCTTTCATCTTGTCTTTTATTTAGCAATGCCAAAAACTAAACGTTCAGTCACCCGCGCAGATTCAATCTCATCTGGCAGCGATCAGACAGGTACAGAAAAGTTTTCCTTCCTGGCTTTTTTTCCCCGAAAAGCACTTGATTCGTTGGTGATTTTATTTTTTTATATATTTTTTGTGTTTAGATCTCTTGGAAGCTGTTGACGTTTTGAGTCAGTCCGGCCTGAAGAAAGGAACGTTAATTCCAGAGTCCATCAGCACACATTTAGGTCAGTGTCTAGTTGTTGTTTTTTGAAATTTTCTATTAAAAATTGATTTGTTATAAAAAGGAACGCTTATGTACTCGTTTGTTTCGGTGCTCTTGTTGTCAGATGGCGATGGAAATTATCCCAAGGCTCTGAACAAAAAAGCTCTGGCAATCGTTAACAGGGTGCGAGATAAGTTGACAGGTAAGCGAAATGCGTTTTACGTCACAGACGTAAAAGTTAACCCGATCGATAGATTGACCGATTTTTGTCAATTGTTTAGGGCGTGATTTTTTACACAATGAAACTTTAGATGTGGCGAAACAAGTAGATCTTCTCATTAAACAAGCAACCTCTCACGAGAACCTCTGTCAGTGCTACATTGGATGGTATTTATATCCTTGTTTGATAGTTGATAGTTTGATAAAATCAGCAAATCGTGGCCAGTTATAAACCAGATTGTTTCATCTTATTTTCAGGTGTCCGTTTTGGTAATGAAATACTTGGAGAATAAATTCCAAGGAAAACGCTTGATAGGGTTACGTCTGTATCCTTTTAGTTACGTGCATTTTATGTGGAAAAAAACCCAAAACAAATCGTGTTACGAGCTCAGTAAACTCTTTTCTTTGGAAAAGCGTGTGGCCAATCATTGCTTCCAAAGTGAAACTCACGATAAATGATGCATTCTCTAGAATGTTAAATATGAATGTCGTTTTATGGTTTTATGGCATTTCTTCGGACCAACTGCGATTCATTTACAAATTCTGTTGGGTCGATTAGCATTTTTAATTTGGCAGGAATTATTTCTCGATTATAAATTGCGGTGCTTCTACAACAAAAATGTATTAACTCAAGAGCCCGCATTTCGGTTACAACAGGACAATACAGTATGCACTAACGTTACATAACGAATGCAAAATTACCGAAGAATAATAGGTCTAATTTAAAATGCACTAGCATCTTCACAATCTTAAAAAGTTGCCTTTTCACTTCGATGGTTTCATTCGTTGGAGATTCTCTGGTCCGAAACTATACGGTATGATATCCATCACTTTGACGCATTTGTAAGTCAAATCCGGTTTGGTGAAGTACACGTCGTAATCTTTTCCGAACTGCAAACCGTGAAACCAAATGTCAGTTAATTAACGGACATTGAGTACGTTTTCAATCATGCCCTCTGCTTCATACCTCCACCAGAAATTGCCGACACGCTCCGCAGGGTGTGATCCAATCAGTTTCATCGTCTCTGAAATGTAATAAGTAGGCATTGTAACTATAAAAAACAAAAATGAAATGGGTGTGGGGGGGTCCTTCGTTTTCATGCCTCACCCGCTTATTGCAATGGCCTTAAAATCCTTGTGCCCTTCGGAGACTGCTTTTACGACCGCGGTTCGTTCGGCGCAAATCGACAAACCTATGGAAGCGTTTTCAACATTGCATCCTGCAAAAAAAAAATGCTTGTTAAAATCAATAATGTCTGAGAGCAGTAACGAGGTTAGTGGCGCATTTTAACAAATTCGGGCATCCCAGACATCCCATATTTCCAATTTTTTTTATTGAATTATCCTATATTTTCCTATGTTTCCGAAAAATATCCTTTATTTCCCGTTTTAATCGTTGTATGAAGTATTTATTTACGTTTTCTTAGATTTTGACGAATTGCGGGTATCACTTCTTCGTTCCTTTGATTCATAATATTTCTAAGCAAATTTTGTTATCAGGAATTCGACCTAAAATTTTGGGTTGATAATCACGGTTTTAAAAAAACCCCGTATATTTCCTCAGAACTTTTCTTCAGCGAATTATACGCCAAAATCCACAATTCATAATTTAATTTCTTGGAATTTTTCTACCTACGGCGTTCATATAGTTAATGATATCCATATTTGCGCAGAATTTTAGTTCAAAAATTCGTTATGTTACTCGATATTCCTCAGCCATTTCTTAGAAAAAAATATGTGCAAAAATGCATAATTTGCGATGAATTTTCGCAGTTTTTCTTCCCTGAAAAATAGTTGGGAAATTCTGATCTTAGAATTATTTTGATAATGTTTTTTTTAAAATCAACACAACAGTGAATTGAAATTTAAAATAAGATAATAATTTATCCTATATTTGTTGAATCAAATCCTATATTTCCTATATTTTTTTTTCAATTCAAACTGAGATTGAATTTTTTTTTTGGCAATAAATAAAACGCGTTTATGAAGATCGGACTTTTTTTTTAACACACACAGACATTTACATTTTGTGATATTGCAACTAAAACCTGAAGATTGATCATCACCTGTGAAGATTGTGCCGTCCTTGCACAGCAGGGCAGCGCCAACGTGATAATTGCTATACGGGCAATATGCTTTCGATCTCATGTTATTACTCATCCGTATGATTTCCTTAATCTTTGGATCTGCAATTCATTACATTTACAAAAATCAAGATGATATTGTTTTAATCCGACTCTTATTTTTCTTCTTCGCTTACCTTCCACCTTAGCAGTCATCTTTCTAGTGAATGGCGGAGATCTGCTAGCATTTGTGAAGAAGAAAAGAAAGAAAGAAAAATTAGCCCCCAAGGCAATTTTCATCACATCTGATCGATATAAAATATTTAACATCCAGGTGTTAATACCTGTCAGCTAAATTTGTACTCCGCAATGGGTTTGCCGATGGCTATAATTAGCTAACTGGTATTTGGAGGTCACTGGCATTTTTTAAAGGTACAAAATTCTTATTTTAATATTCAAATTAATATCCTAGTGCTAGCTTCTTTGCTCCCCTTTAAAAAGCTCCAGACCTCTCCTTGCCATGGCCTGTGCAATTGTAATTACTGTGCCCCTAGCAACAAGTTGTCCTGTTCGGATTGGAAACCTGCTCCTCACCCTTATTTCAAGAATTATGAAAGATAAAAAGAAAGGTAAAAAATCAAGATGGAACTTATCGCAGTCAGCCCTAAATCAGAAATTCATTTGAATTTTTTTTTCTTAAGTTACAGCAAAGTTCCCCTAATTTTTGTAATTTTTTAAATTCGATTAATTTAATTCAACGTGTTCACAGACATCCTATAAACCCTATATTTCCTATTTTTCGTTTAAATTATCCTATATTTTCTTATATTTTAGCAAGATTTCCTATATTTCTTAGTTTTAATCATTCTGTGAAGTCATTATTTACGTTTTCTTAGCTTTTGACATTTTAGGTATCATTTCTTCGTTCATAATTTCCTAATTCATAATATTTCAAGCAAATTTTGGACAGGAATTTTACCCAAAATATTGGGTTTGATAATCACTGGTTTAAAAATCCCGTACCTTCCTCGGTACTATACGCATTTCCTATATTTTTCTTTGAAAAATGGCTGGGATATACATGTATGTATTCAAGTTCGTTTTCATTTATGAATTCCGTTCAGATTTTTACTTTTTATTTTCCAATAAAACAAAATCTCTATTTATTCGTTGGTATAATTCCCAACGAAAAAAAAGATTTTGATTTTGGCAAATAAAAAGTCAAAATTTGAATGGAATTCATAAATGAAACGAACTTGAACACAGTATATTGAATTTAATAAAAATTAAACAATTCCAAAAACCGTGCAAAACTTGTTTTGACGTCAATTTTTTTGCAGGAAATAATGTATGGCTGGCATGACAATTATGCCAAACAATGGAAAGCGGCACACGTTTATCTCTAGGGGGTCATTTTGCCGAAATTTCAGTAGGAATGTCGGTGCAAGATTCTTGAAATTGCCAGAATTCAGAATGGAGCTGAACTAATAATTGATTGCAATAGAATTATGAGGCGTTTTAACGATAATAACACGCACTATTTCATAATGCGCATTGAAGGCCGCAATAGTTGTCGTAAAATTATTAGTCTAGATTATCCAGATTTCCATTTCTGGAAATTCATCATAGACCTACCTCTCCAATTGGATTCGGCTGAAATATTTTTTTCAAAAACTGCATTCTTATTCTTGGGCACATGTCGGACATTCCAGAACGGCATCGTCTTGCAGCACATGCGGGGTTCGTGCCAAAATTTATAAAATCATTTTCCTGACCAACCCCAAGTTAATTTCCCTGAAACATTGCAATTATATTCTGTAGCCACAACATAAAAAATACATGTATTTATTAATACATATTTATCCCCGCCTATAGATATTTCTGGGCAATTGGATTTTTATCAGAAAAATAAGCGAAAACATTAGTATTTATAAACAATTCCTTGGTACTTGAAGCACCTTGCATTGCAAGTGCCACTCAAAATCCAGTGTATGTTTATAATGGATTTCCCTGACTATCCCTGGCCATTTTTCTCTTCAATGACCATCCCTGACTTCCCAGGTGTGAACCCTGCCATTTGATTAGTGAACTTTATAACAAAACTTTTATTTCATTTCAATTAAAGAGTACATGAAAGACTAGCCATCTGCGAGTTCGTCTTCGATGGGAGGGGCGCACTGAATTAAGTACACCGCTCCAGGTTGGCCATTGTCGCAGTCGGAGGACAGCATCGAAAACGGGACCGCAGTTCCGTCTGCATTTCTGATGGCGTAGTCCGACTGCTGGACGCATATAAATCCATCGGATGGAATGATGATCGTGGTCGTTGCATCCGGAAGAATGCTTTCTTCCAAATTGGTCACGGCTTCCATCGCCTCCATCTGATCCTCTATTATTTCTTCGGCCTCCTCTTCGGTGACATCGATTTGAACTTCGGTTGTCATGTCAGTGGAGACGTAAGGCTCCTCTTTCACGACGTCGACCCGCAGCTCCGGCATCTCGCTGCTGCTGCTGCAGTTTTCCTCCTCGTTACATCCGATGAATTCGTCCAAAATCGGCTCTGGCACCTTGCGCTTGTTCGGGGACCTCGGCGCCCTCCTTTTCCTCTTCGGCTTGACCCCGCTGCTGGCTTCCTCTTCCAGCTGCTCTTTCCTCTTGCGGTTCTTCTCTTCCAGGGCTTCCTGCAGGGCCTCCACCGTCAGCTGTTCGTCTTTGCGCAGCGACAGCTTGGTCAGGAATTCCTGAGCCATGGCCTCTCCTTTTTCCTTCAACTGCTCCATCTCCGGCTTCTCGAACAGGTCGTCCAGAGGCTTCTTGGGCCCCTCGATGGTCTTGAAGGAGAAGTCCTTGATGCCGTGGACCTTCTTCACGTGCTTGTTTATGTTGCCCTTGACGTTGCAAGAATACGGGCAATAGGTGCAAGAGAACGGCTTTTCTCCGGTGTGCACCACCATGTGACGCCTCAGGTGGAAGCGCGTCTTGAAGCAGCGCTTGCATTCGTCACACGCGAACGTCCCTTCCACGTGCGATCTCATGTGAGCGGCGACCTGCGAGTGGTTCTTGAACTTCTTGCCGCACTCCTTGCAGCTGTGGGGCCTTTCGCCCGTGTGGGCCCTCATGTGCGTTATGAAGCTGGAGCGCTGCTTGATGACCTCGCTGCACACGGGACACTGCACGTACTCCTTGTTCGAGTGCCGGATGTCTATGTGGCGCCGGAGGTTGTCCGGCCGGTGGGTGACGAAGCCGCATATCTGGCAGATGTAGGTGTTGGCCCGCTCGTGCACGTGCTTGATGTGGTCCTTGAGCGATGGACACGTGACGAACCGCTTGGCGCAGATCTCGCAGAAGTAGTTGCGCTCTCCGGTGTGCCGCGCCAGGTGCCTCGCCATGTCGATCTTACCCAGCGATTTGTAATCGCATTGAGGGCAGGATATGTTCTTCACCCCTTCGTGCCGCTTGATGTGCTGGTCTGGAATAAAAAAAAATTCGAAACTGCATACAGTTATCCGTGAAATATATACTATATACTATTTACTGTTGGTGTTTCGTTATACGGCCAAAATAATGAAACCTGGTGTTTTTTAACACAGGTACGCGAAAGGGCGTGGGTCTTTGAAGCTTCGGGAGCGTTTAGGTCACTGCAATCTCCAACGGTCACCCTCTTTTTCATAACTTTTATTGATAAACCCTGGACATCCTTTTCCGTAGGGATGGGCAATTCAAAATGTTGTCATTTGAGAGCTAACGAAGTCCAGGGACAGCAATGTTGTCAGGCTAGTCTTCAGACTATTCAAAATTTTCGTTATAAGTATTTTTATTACTAAATTTCGTTTTGCTTTTTTAAAACTTGAGTAATTGAATATTAGTTTGAAATCGAAAAACATTTAAACTTGTACGTTTTAAGCGAGAAGTTCGAGTGATTTTTCTAATTTTTCTAAGTTTTTTTTTAAAATGAGTTTTGGAACGCATCCTATGTAATCTATGTACTTTTGCAAGTAAAAACACGTTTGGTTATACGCAGTTTCGCTTTACGGCCACCTTTCCAGGAACCTACGTAGGCTGTATAGTGAGGCATGACATTACTGTCTTACTAAGGATAATCACATTTTATATCTTACTTAAAGCTCCCAGTTGCGTAAAGGCCTTCTGACACACCGGACAAATGTGAGGCTTCTCCCCTGTATGAATTCTCATGTGTACGTTGAGCAGCGAGCGGGCCGGGAACTTCTTGTCGCACATGATGCAGCCGTAGATGGTTCGCGTCCCTTTCACGCGTTTTGGTTCGGCATCTACAATCACAAAATTATCAGCACAAAAGCAAGAAGTCTCTGGGTGGGGGAGGATGAGTGAAAAAAAAGGCGATTCTGAGAATTCGACCACCAACCACTCGCTATTATCTCTTCTTCTTTCACGTGTTCGCTGAGGTCATTCGGCTTGACTCCAGCCGGAACGCGGTAAATCTTCACTTTGAACACGCTATTGCTATCGGCGTTGCCGGACGCATCCTCTTCGGCTGTGTCAGCCGATTCGGGCACCCTAGATGCCTCTTGCGCAATGCGCTCAGACACTTCTTTCGTTGCATCGAAAAGTAGCTTTTGGGGGATTTTAGTCTTTCTTTTGGACTTTTTTATTTCGGGATCTACGGGCTTGCCTTCGATCGACTTTTCCGAGGCACTGCTCGCACTCGCCCTAGTTTTACGAGCCGTTGCCGTTGGTTTATTGCTTTCGACATCCGCCTCTATCGCAACGGCAGACTTTTTTCTCCTGCCAGGTCTGTTTTTCACTTTGCTATCCGTAGAATGGACGGTTGGCGGGTCGGTCGGCGTCTCCATCGAAGCCGATCCTGCGGCTCTTCGGCGATTAAACGGGGTTTTCTTCGCGGCATCCAGCTTTTCAATCGCGTCATCTCGAGACAAATCTGCTGTCTGTAACATTTTTTTTTGAAAATTACATTTACGTTCACAATGTGCCGTTGAAATCTTTTACGGTTCATACACATGCCTTTTCTTGAATCTCTTCATCCTCATCCGGAGTTCTTGCGGAGGTTTTCCTGTGGATTAGGCAATTACGGTGCGATGATTAGCCCAGCGCAACTTTCGCCGAGTAGCAATTTTTGAAGATGCAATGATCGTTTCTTACTGTTTACGCGGCTGCTTATTGCTCGTAACTGGTGCTTGCGCGCTCTTCGACTGGACCCCCAACTTTAAATGGATTTTCTCCAACGCTGCTCCTTTCAACTCCTGGGGTAAAAGCTCAATTGCCGAAAACAAGGCCTCAACCTGAAAATCAACACGGGCAAAGCTTCACTTGGCTGAATTATTTAATGATACACAGAAGATGACATAAAAGTGTAGGCTGTGTGGCTAATAAGGCAATTTTCTCAATCGCATTATGCAATTGTCATAAAGAAGGTCATGCAGTCATGATAAATTCTTGTAAAATAGTTTTCTTTTAAATTTCTTTTGCCTGCTATTGCCTCATCATATGGATCATATTCTTTTTTTTTCAGTGTAGTTTTGGTCGCAGTAAAAGACTATAATCAAATTATTAGGTATTAGAGGATATACATTGTACATGTAGCAGCACAACTGTCAGAAAAAATGTCACGCAATCATGTTGAATCCTCGTAAAATAGTTGCATTTGGCAGATTCTGTTGTTTTAAACTCAATAATAAGACTTGTTAAACTTCAATTAACATTTATTTCGGAGTAGGTCTTCACATAACATCTTAACATCATGAAATCAGAATGCGGAATAAAATGAGTTCTATTCTTCTATAACTTAGAACAACTGCATGTGCTTTCAATCACGTGCAAGTAACTTTAGAATGAAAATAATCCAACAGTTTCCCCCATTCGCCTGAATAAAATTAAACTGATAAATTTATGAGTATTATCAAATGTCATGTTCATTCTTTGAAGTCAATCCATAGATAAGACATCGTTCATTTTTTGTTTCGAAGCTGGCTTTTTAGTAGTTTAATTTCGACAGCAGTTTTTGTCCGAATAATGTCATGAAAACATTTCGATCAAGTTTAGACCACCGACGTCGTGGAAAAACCTGCACAACATATGAGATTATGAGAGGGATTCGTGTGCCATACTTGGTGTGTATTTTTCGGTGCTAGGCCTACCATCATAACAGTTTTCTAATCGGCGTACCTGTTTCAACACCTGCTCTGAATTATTGTTTGTCATTTCGACTGGTCCGTCGTCTCACTGAACGTCGGGAAATGTTCACGATTGACAGTCACATCGGTGACAGGCGGACATGAACGAAATACGATCCAATTATTCCGTGATAATGCACTGTGTTTCAAAATGGTTTCTGCATGGCGTTCTGGAATCAGATGGGGAGGGGTGGGGGGAGGAATGAGGGAAATCGTCTGCTCTTTTGTTTAAATTTGCGGATTTTTTGAATTTTAAATATCCATGTTGAAAAAACGAGTATTTTTTTATATTATTATTGCCCTGAGGGGTAAGTGTGAGTGCATCTGTCGGTAATGCCAATCAAAAATGCGGTCACCTGGAATGTCATTTGCGAAGTGAAATATGCCTATTTATAGGATATTGAAATTTAATTATACTCAGTTTTTTCAACGAACAAGGAGTATCGCTTCGTGATATCTTGGTTTCGCCTGGAAATTGCGTTATTCGGCCGTGGGAAATAACATCAAAAGGTAAGACGCATGAAGCCCATTTTTATAAACGTTGATCAATTAAAACTGTTCAGAACTTAAATAGCCTATAAACTTAATTTAATCGTGATTTGCTAATGAAATGAAAGCAAAGAATCGAGGGTGGTTTCGTTTATATTGTTTCTGACCAATAAACAGATTTGATGTCTCGCTACTTTTCAAAAATTCGTTGGTTTTATTGCATGTTTGATAGGCAGTTTGGCATTATTTTAGGTAATGCAAATTGCGAAATGTAGCCTACTACATATATACACTTAGGCAACTGCTAATAACTGGAAAATGATTGAAAAAATGACAGTATGACAGGATTTTTCATAGATATCTATCGTGAGAAATAGCCTACATTGGGTTAACAGCAGTGCCAGATTAACCCATATAGAGGCCCTCAGGCCGTCGAAATCTCGGGGGCCCCTTTGCACTATGCAAATTATATCGTAATACGTTTTGAACAACAGAATCTTGATAAACCAATTTTATTAAACAAAACAAGCATTGATAAACAAAATATTGTAGTATTATTAAACAAACATTAATTCTTTCAAAATCAAATTCAATATTATTTTGATCTCTTGTCTCGGGGCCACTAAAAGGTGTGGGGCCCATAGGCCGGTGCCTACTTGGTCTAATTGATAATCTGGCACTGGTTAACACACTGGATCCAGATACATGTAGGTGCTTTTGGATTATGATTTTATCCTTCATCATAGTTGCTGAATCAAAGCATACAATTTATTTTGGTTGGTCAATTTCTGCCTGATGGCACATAAAAAAATCAATATCAAATAGACGTTTATTTATAAACTTTATTAAGTAAATCCAGGTTAGTTAGACCAATTATGGTTACAAGCCCATGGAGGCACTGGAAGCAAAACTGGAAAGGAATAGTCATGGATCCTTCACTCTTTTCAACTTCACTTATCACGTCATAAGCAAAAGGGAATGTTTGACGTTTTATTTTTTTCATCTTTGGTCGTTACAATTAAGTTGCTTTCCTCTTTTAACTATTACAGCTGTAAAACCAATCTCCATTTACCAGAAATATTCGCTGGTCAAACATTTCCATCAAAGCCGCATCCCTCAAAAATTACCTCTTCTGGAATATTTCGGCATCTGTTGTGTACTTGGTGAACAGATGGCGTCACCCTTGCTGGAGGCGACCTCAAATTCTTAACCTTTGGCCTCCAGCTATTGTTCTTGAGCCAACGCCTGTAGCGTCTCTAATTTTCCACACTCCACACCCCCACAGCATCACTGTTGATGGGCAATCCATCCGTCCCATCTTTTAATACTGGAACTTCTAAATCGGGCTCTTCGCTATCTGGCTGGCAACTTTTAAAATTCAACCATCCTCTTGAGCGCATGAATGGTGTAAACAGGACGTCGTTGTACAGAAACATGCCCACGATCAAAACGACGTAGCCAACAACTTGGAGGTAGTTGAATTTCTCCCATTTCACTCCGAGGCTGACCATCCACACAATCAATGTACGAATGCTGTCCAACACAGTTCTCGTTGTAGCGTTGATCTCCTTGGTCACACTCACACCCGCAAAGTTGAAAAACGAAATACTGATGACACTTCCTGAAAAATAAATTTTAAAATACTGTTAGGTAATCTTCAGTTGTAAATTACACTACTCCCAAATTTTTTTTTCATCATCTCATACTTGGTAGTTAAGATTGTTTAAAATCCAAGGAGGCCCTGGATATTGATAAATTTTAACCTTTTATTTTAAGCAGCAAAACTGAATCCTATGTTAATTTTATTCAGATTTTATACGACAATCGGTTTCTTACCTATTAAAGCGAAACAAATTTGCCAGTTTTGGCCCATTTGATAAAAAGCATCGATTGCATCTTCTAATCTGTATTCGGGCGTTTCGGAAAATGTCTGATTCGTGTGAATGAAATACATTGGGATCAATAAAATTCCGAGAATGAAAAAACCGAATGTGCCTGCAAAACAAAAGCGAGAAACGATACTCAAAATGACGTGATAGTTGAGGAAATACTGATGAAATTTCAAGCCCGAAACAAACTAATTTCTTTACCTTCACACCCAACAGCTGCCAATGGATTAACGTCGTGTTTCGAAACGAACTTTTCTTCAAGAACCATCTGACTCGCAACAATAACTTGAGCGATAATTATGAAAAGATCACCTAATTTTTAAAAAATCAAAAATATGATTCTGAGCCTTCGCTAATAGTCATTTTGAAGTTCTATACAATACTTTACGCAAAAATCTTCAGTATTTACCAGTTATGACGCCGTTTATGTCTTTTGAATCACTGTCATCCATAAACAGAAAATCCGATGCTCCCGTAATGGCTAATCCAGCAAGAACCACAAACATTCCTACCCATTGGTAAGCTTTTAACGTGCGGCCCAAAAACGCGACCGATAACAGTCCGGTAAATATAATCAGGGCGCCTAAATAGAGTATTAAAACGTGCATCAGTTGAAAATTCGTTGTCACTTTCAAAATGACGTCTCGAATAGTTCGTACCTCTAAGCATTTGATAACTCGATGGGTACGTCATTGTCAGACCGACGTACATGAGGGATGTTCCTACCATATCGCAGCATGCGGGTGCTAAAAATATGAGGGGGTTGAAGCGTTTCTTTTTCGTTTCGATGACGGTCTCTCCGAGATCCCCGCTCAAAGCGAGGGCCTTCGTTCTCTCGCGCTTCTTGTAAAAATGAAGGATCGCATAGGCCAACAAGCACAGCATCTCGCCTAAGAACATGGCAACAGCCTTTAGAAAAAAAAATGCCAAATTAGCACATTTTAGATTTGGAATTGACAGTCGCGCGGTTTAAAATATAATACCTGAAAAAAGGGATGGTCGAATGCCCGTTTTACTCCATCGGTTCCAACTGCTTCCGTGTTATCAGCCCATCTATGTGCGAAAATTAAACAGACAAACTCTTGATTATGAAAGTGAAGGGCTTTATTTTCCTGGCATAACGCGCGTATCTATAATTTACTAAATTTGCCATATAATTGCATACGATCACATTTTGCATCCCGTGCAGACGGTACGAACCCAAATTGATAAGTCAAATGATACAAAGTAATCAATTGATTTACTGTGTAAAGTTATGCTAAACTTTACTTGAAAAAAAAAATTCTGTATACATGTACCTGGTATGATACAATCAATTTTTTTGCAAAGCGTGAGTCGTATCTCCATTTCTAATCGCTAATTATATGTACTATGAAGTGCAGCAGTAAGCTGACGTATTTTTTCCGTACGTCATAATAATTAACGTAAGGAATTTTATGATTTGATAACGAATTTAAGATGAAAAAAAAAAAAGACCGCTATCTAGCATCCAACTGATTGCGTCTGAAAATCGATAGTTTGACAAATTCTTTAAATATTATGAAAGAAATATAAATCGACCCGCGGTAATCGATCAGATCATATTTTTTTATTTATCTAAGTAAGACTCGAGTGGTTTAATATTTGGCCCTTGATAAGATATGGCTCGATAAGTGTGCCCACTAATGTGTGTAATGTGGGCTATCACCACTGATTTTACTTACTCAACCTTCAATTGGGTATACATTAGAAGATTTTATCATTGTTCATTGTATTTAAAGAAAGGTAATGATATAATGTGCTATAGCCCTCATAACCTCGAAATGCATGAAAGATTTTTCTCAGCACACAAACAATAAGTTTATTTTCAATAACTTTTGTCATACTGCAATCGTGGAAAGGCTGAAAAATACGTTAGATTACTGTGAAAACATGGAAATTTGATGCATGGTTTACAAAAATAATGATTTTATAGTACCAGGTGTATTTAAAGTTTAATCCTTCCAAAAGTGGCTATCATAGTAGGGCCTACGTGTAGTTTTGCATAATTTTTTCTAATTTCTAATTCTGTTCAGGTTTTGTACCTATGAACCTAAATTAGGGCCAAACTGTATAGGCCTATGTCGAGCTTATTCACAGTGTAGCTTTTTTATCATTTAGTTCATTTTATTTAAACGTGCCGAGAAAGGTCACGATATGAAATGCATGTGTGCTTTTTTGCAGGCACACAAACGTTTGAACTTATTTGAGTCCCGTGATGTATACACTTTGGAAATTTGAAAGCTTCGAGCATTTTACGTGCCGGAAAGCGATTAACGTCATTAAAGATAAAACGAAAACAAGATCGAAATTTTTTTTTTATCTAGGCTATTTTACTGGTTTAATCTAAACTTCTTACGTAGAAAGAACAGCACAAATGTGACATTAAATTTTAATGTGAAAAACATTCGATATGTTATATCAGGGCCTGAAGAGTTCCAACACATGTGCATAAATTATGGGGCCATTAATTATGCAATTAAGCGTTACTAATTCCCGAATGAACACGTGATATATGTATGACATTTTGTAAAAAAATTCTCATGTGACTGGACATTGACCCCCAAGTAATGAACCACAATGAACCCATTGTAATCAGTAAGCAATCGTTCTGAAATGCCCCTGATCTTCTCCCCCCTCCAACCAAATTCACTCAGCAAACACGTGTGGACAGACTATGTAGACACGAACCCAAATAATTACGTTTGTGCGTATTTACCAATAATAATCAGAGAAATCACATGTTCCAATTCAAACTGGACATATCCCTATGCTAATTCAAGCTGTACAACATGTACATGTACGCCTACATGTGCTGTATGGTGAATCGATATTCAACAACGTAGGCCTACAGTATAATCTGAAGGAAAACTTAAAATACTTACGATCCTGCCAAAGTATTGATGGAGCCAGTGGCCACCATCAACACTGCCAGACCGATCTGTTTGGTTGACCAACCCATTCTTGTGCGCTGCAGCAAGTGTTCAATGTGCGGCACCAGCTGGACGATTTCTTCTCGAATTTAAAACAGCCGAAGTGAAATATCGCTCTATTCGGAGCGATTAAATAGACTATAGAGATATCCTGACATAATTCTTATCGCCAGATAGCCTCAAAAGATCGCGTTTTTAACACTGACACATTGAAGCACTGACATCATCGAGGGACCTTGATATCGAGCTTGTCCGTTTTCAGTTTGGCAAGAAAGATTGGTAAATGTCCGCGAAATCGGAATTTCGACTCACGCAGTTCAGTGCACAGGCGGCGGAGTGAAATTATTGCTTCCGTTCTGTTTTATTTGGGGTTAAATTTAAGCTATAATCAGCTGACTAGGCCTATTATCATTCTAGAATTTCTACCTCGCATACAGTATACATGTAATTCACATTCACCACCGAACAACAAGTACAAGCCAATTATTGAAGCCACTGAGCAAAGACCCATTCCAAGAGGCCTCCAATTGGCAAAATAATCCGCAGTTATCCAAATGGTAAACTAAGCAGCTAAAAAACAAATTCCATAGAAACCATGGTCTACACTACAGAAATTCCAGAATGGCAGATTCTGTGTCGATGACTGTCTTCCTTTTTCTCGCCAGCTGGCGCTGATTACTTGCACTGGTCTCAGTGGATACTTCCCCTTTCTTCCACCGACCTGCTTCGGATTAACCGATCTTCTTCTGTATCCGGTGAAAACTCCGAAGACAAAAATGCCGAATTAAAAAACGCCGAATAGTTAAGGCTCCCAGCAGTAGCGGATTTAGCACTTCGGGGGTCCCTGGCGCAATTATGATTATGAGGCCTCCGGCCTCCTCCTTCTAAATACTTTTTTTTGCAACCTTTCACAAACGTATTTAGTTAAAAAATCAATAAATATTATACATGTAGAACGTTGGAACATTCGAGGTTGAAATTAAAAATATATATATATGCTTGCAAATGCAATTATTAATACAACTTCAGCAAGGTAACAAGGTGGATTTTTGTATTTCATCCCCCCCCCCCCATTTTTTTCAATTTTTTTCCACGTTTGAAAAATGTTAAGTGTTTATTCGTTTCTTGGCGTCAATTAAAATTAGAAGAAATAGATTTAAAAAGTTTTATTGTTGAACTTACTGTGCTAATTTGTAGATTTTTAAGGATGAGTCAAAAGCATGCCCATTATGCAAAAATATCACAAGCACGTTTTTTGCTTCAAAAACTTATTATAATTGCTCAATTTATTTTTAACGATGTAGAATTGGTGGTCCACTAAGGTTTTATCTTGTGTTTATAACTTCAAAATGTCCCATTTATTTGTGTAAAAAAATAATAATTAGGAAATGTGGAAAATCCGCCGAAAAAATTCGAAGAAGGCTGCCATGCAGGGAAGCCCCGTTTTCCGTGAAATCGTGAAAAGCCCAAAGAAAGGTTGCAAAAAGAGTTCATCATACCGGCGATACGGTGCGTCCAGCCGTTCACCTTTCCTAATTAACATGCTCGTATGTTATCATTTGCATATCTACTTATTATTACCCTTTTATATTTTCCAGAGAGCGGAATGAAAACTTCATTTCTTCAAAATTAGCATCATCGCTGTAGAATTCGTATCTGGCGCTGCGCGTGACGCCATCGCTTCCGGCTTTGAGCGCCGCCTAGCGGACGGTGCTCAGCCGGCAAGTAGCGACACCTTCCGTCGGACGAGTCTCGCAGGTGCACCGAAAAATGGCCGAAAGACGGAGAGCTCGAAAGCGGAAAGAGGTAAGAAATGCATTTTCCTACGAAATATTTCGTGCTTTTCGAATTGGATTTCGAGCGATAACGTGAAGGGCGAATTGGGCAAATGCGTGGCCCCGTTGGCATCCGGAATTTCGCCCGTTGAGATGGTTTCTGGTTGGCAAACTGGACGTGTCAATTCCGAACGTTCGATACGTGGAATGTGGAACGTGGAACGCGCTTCGGCCAACTCATGAAAAACTATGGAGACATTTGTCAAAAGAAGAAGAATTCATGTCAATTGTATAGATCGTTTGAAAGTACGTTTAAAATACGCGTTATCGCGGATATCTTAATAGACGATTGTGGCGTATTTGCGAAAACTTTTCCTTGTGGCTCCAGGCGGGTCGCGGCATTCTTTCAATGTCAGTGTCAATGTCCAAAACAATTTCGAGGTTTCATCCAAGTTCGATGACCCCGATTGTTCCGTAGTCATTCGCCATTCGTTAACTCCGATTTAAACGTCATACGAGAAGCGGTAAATGCCAGGTTTTGGGACCGAAAAACAAGCAAAACAGTAAGGCTGCCCCAAGTAGAAACACAGTATCTGATTTTTTTTTCCTGAAAATTGAGCTAATAGCATATTTGCATTTACTGTGGTTATTCTCACCTTTTAGAAGCTGTTCAGTTTCTAAATCCGAAATAAGTATTTGTGAAACAGCCGTCAGACAATGGTTACGAATGGAAAACTGATCGCCTTTTAACTTTCATTTTCACAAAATGTAACCAAATGCAGATACTGTGTTTCTGTTTGGGGCAGCCGAGTACCGTATACGTCGAAACATGATCTCAGAGAGTAAATTTATTTTTGGCCAAGTGTATTGGTACTGAAATGTAATCCTTCTTCGGAACCCACATCTGTATTTTTAAATCGCCTGGTAACATTTTTTTATGCAATTTAGCTGCAAAAATGCGTTAAAACAAAAACAGTTGTATTTGCGATCAGTCAATTTTTAATGGATAGATTACGAAAATGTCGATACACAAACATTGACATCAGTAACATTGAAGAATCGACAACAAATGGTCCACCAGTATACCTTAAGTATTCATTAAGTACTATAGTATCAACGATGACGTTACCTAGTAACATTACCAACAGTGTCATGTTAAATTCACATCATGACTGGCAAAAATTCCATTTCAGTTTACCTTACATAATTAGTAGTAATGTCATTATCAGAAGGTGATGTCTTGTAGTAATGATTGTAAGATATGCTTGCACGGAAAACGTATAGTTACAATTTATTGGAGGTGGGTGGTCTGCAAAGTGTTAATGGGGTGGGTATTGTCTGTAGTTTGTCTTGTTCGTTTGTGTGTCAGCTGATAGGATACAAAATTTTCATTGAGCATTAAATAACTGTTGTCGTAGCTGATGCCCAATTGCTGCATGTGACTTCACATGTACAAGTAGATGTTTCTGTGCATCAATGTCGTTGCAGGGACAAGTATTTCAGCTAGATTCGTCAATTCGCACTTCAGTGATGTTCCTGGTTTTTTTCTTAATAGCTTGGCAACTGTCAATACGCTTTACGTTTTTTGGGTCGGCAACTATTTACGATCTTTATGGAACCTGTGAAAATATCATTATATTTGCTCATGACCATCTGCGCGACCGACTTGCAATGTACTCATTCCATATGAATTTTCATTTCCAGGAATTGCCAGAAAAGGTTTCTGCTGAAGAAAAGGAAATTGCAAAATATCTAAGACATGAGTTGCCCGAGAAAAAAAACATGTTATTTAACCACAAAGTGAATTATTTCATAGGTAAAGCGCAGGTTTTGTAATCCTAAATGCAGTCTGCGAAGCACGTTTAACGGAACATTTTGTGAACTATTATTTCTCTAGCCTCAAAAGCGGTTGATTGCTTAATGGATTCTAAATGGGCTGTGAAAAGCAAGTCGAAAAATGCCCTTTTCTCAACAAGGGAAAGTGTTGTCCAGTACTTGGAACTGTACGTACCACAAGTTTGTGTTCGTGTAGCTTTACAAGTTTCCTAATTGAGACTGACGTTAACAACAACCGCGGCTGTATCTGATCATGTTTGTTTACAATTCCTTCAATCATTTCCTTTAAAGAATGTTATGCCACAAGTTTTTTCACCGGGCAAGAAAAATTCCCACAACTTCTAGCGATTTGAAGAAAAAGAAGAAAGAGGAAAGCAGCGACGAAAAGGATTCAAAAGGAAAGAAAAAATGTGAAGAAGAGGTGGAGAGCAAGTCAAAAAAAGATAAAAAGAAAGATGTTGGGGTAAGCGTTTCATTGATTACTTCGAAAGCACCTGGCGTCATTTTTGTGCTGCAATGTTTTTTGATTACTTTCAATTTCAGGAAGATGAAAAGAAAAAAAAGAAGAAATTTAAGCTGGATATGCACCTAGAACAGTCATTTATTGATGGGAAAGAGGTACTTTTATTTTTAAGACTTTTAGCAGACTTCCTATAAATTCTACATTTCCTATTTGTTGTTTAATTATCCTATATTTTTCTACATTTTGGCAAAATATCCTATATTTTGATCGTTTTCTTAGATGTTGACGAATTGTACATATAATTTCTTCCTTCCTTTTAATTCATAGTTTCTAGGCACATTTTGTACCAGAATTTAACCCAAAATATTGGGTGTATAATCACGGTTTTAAAAAACCTGTATATTTCCTCAGTGCTTTTCTTCAACGAATTATACGACAATATCCATAGTTTATAATTTAGGTTTTGGAAATTGTTCACCCACGGTGTGTCTATAGTTCATTGATGCTATCCAAAATTGTACAGAATTTTATTCCAAAAAATGTTGTGTTTGCATAAGGCGTTCCATTATTTCATATTCATCAGAAAAAAATGTACCAAAATGCATAATTTGTGATGAATTTTCGACAATTTTTTTCCAGAAAAATAATGGTGAATTTTGATTTAAGAATAATTTTGAAAATGTTTAAAACGTCCTAATTTCTTCTTTGAAAAATGGCCGGGATATCGGCCTTAATGTCATTTATTATGCGCTTCGTTGGTCATTGTTTTGAAATATTTCTCGTTTTTCTGTAGCTTTACGTATGGATTTACGATCCAGTTCCGACGAAAGCATGGATTATTGGTGGATGCTTAGGCAAGCAATTGTCCTTTTATCTTTTCAATTTGAACTTTAAAACGAACTCTGTTGTAACGATCAAAGTTATGACGAGATCTCGAAAATATTTCGGCTTTCCTGCGATCACAAAGTCAATAGCTGTTGTCACGTAAAGGGTTTTCCATATGGGTTTTAATTACAAACAATGGGATAACATGCACAAGCTCATTTCTGAAACTTAATGTGAGATCTAATAAGCATGATCTTTAAGCATCCTTAAAGCTTTTCATGAAAAAGTAAATGATAAAATTGATTTTTTTCAATAAGGGAGTCTTGATATTGCGACCATGTATTTTTTTTCCCATTCGAGATAGTTATTGGAGCTATTTTGCTGTGCCTCTTCCCTTTGTGGCCACACAGTGTTCGGATAGGCGTTTACTACCTTAGCATCGTGGCTGCAGTATTTTTATTTGTAATTCTTGGACTTGCTGTTTGTGAGTACCATTTTTTTTATCGTTTAGCATTATTAGCCAAAGGCGACGTTATCCGATCAAACTATTTAACGCTCCGTTTTCTTTGGCAGTACGAGTGTTGGTTTTTGGAATTCTGTGGGCAGTTACATTTGGAAAACACCACCTATGGCTGCTACCGAACTTGACCGAAGATGTTGGATTCGTCGAATCTTTCTGGCCGATGTATCAGGTACGCTTCTCATATTTTAACGTATTTTTAAGACGAACGATCCAGTTCTGTTGACTTTAACGAAAGGAATTTGCTTAGTATGAATACCATGGGGATGAGTCGGTTGCAAAGGATAAAGGAAACGAGAAATCGGAAGATGATGATACTGGAAAAATCTCAAACTGTGCTTCTGGTGAAAAACTTGAAGTTAACGTTAACGTTAACGTGGAATGCCAGCAAACTGACGAAGAAAGTGAATCCTAAAACCTGTAAGGAGTTTTGTTTTTAATTTAAACATTGATTAGGTTAGCTCAGCTTATTTCTTAATGTGGTTGTTTGGTTTTCGTTTACAGGAATACAGTTCACCCAAAGTTGTTACTAAAATGCCAGCCAATTTGCAGGGTTGTGGCAAAAATTTCCTTTTTCAAGACTTATGTGAAAACTGTTAATTTGCATTTTTATAAATCCGAGTAGAGCATATATATATGAAAAACATTCCTTTAAAAAATTGTATGTCAGACTATCATCATTTAAGTTTTGTATTCCCCGTATCCAGCAAACCTTCCTTGTTCTTCCAAAAAATAGTTTCTTGATCAAAACATTAATTTGTTGCAGCACTTTATTAATGTGATTCAGCTTTTAACAATAAAAATTATCAATTGCAGCTTTACTTTTTCAGTTTTTTAAATTTCTTGAATTTCTTTCCTTTTTTTCCAATCTTTACGCCATTTGATGATTGCGATCGCTTTGGCTGCTTTCGTTTGCCATTCAGCTTTGATGTTTTCGGGGTACGATTTACCTCGACACTCTCCTTATCTGGAATTTTTGAAACTATAAAAATCACATTTTTATAACCTGTGTATAAAACCACATGAAGTTGTCCTTACCATCTTGCGGTTCATCTTCCAAAGTGTGGGTTGTTCCTTCAGGGGCTTTTTCTTTGTTTTCATCTGAAAAGATAAGAAGTAGAAATTAGATTTTTAACCCATAAGTTTGAACCACTTCGTTAAAACAATCAAAGTGTAGAAACCAGCGCACTAACCTGTTTCGGGGGATTTGTTAGAAAATTTCTTTAGTTTGGCAACAAAGAATCCATCCATGTTATGGGTGTGCGGATAAAAACGCCTGGTTAATTTGATAGATGGGTGGAACCTATGTCCGCAGAAGCTGAATAAAAAACCGTATTACTAGATTTTGCATATATTATTCGGGCCATAGTTTATTTTTGCATAAAAAAGTATTTACTTGAGAATTCCTTCTTTTCCAAAATCTAACCCTGTTGGAACTAATCTAACATTACGCTTTCTTAAAGCGTAATCAATAACCCATTCGTTTTCTTCAACCTGAATAATAGATAACGCATGTTATATGGATACCACTTTGCATTCATTAAAATAGTGTCCAATCATTTGTTTGATACTTGCCAAGATTGAGCACGTTGAATAAACAATGTAACCACCAGATGCAGAATTTGCATCCGTGCAATCTATGGCAGCTAAAATGAGTTCTTTCTGTGTTTGTGAACACATCTTAATCATTTTTTCATCCTGCAAAACAAAATCAAAACGGGTCAAAGCTTGCTCAATGAAAAAAAAAATTATCGAAGCTATCAATCTAAAACTCACTTTGCTTATTTTAATTGACTGGTCCTTAGAAATTACTCCAGTTCCACTGCACGGAGCATCGAGCAACACCCTATCAAATCCGGTCATCACCTAAGATATAGTGCCACGAAGACAAAGGGAAACCCGTTAAAAACGGTCGAAATGGACAGTCATCTTCAGGTAGGGCAAAGATTACCTTTCGAAACAGGCGGCCATCATACGCACAAAGAATGGAATTAATTATCCCGAGCCTGTGAAAATTTCCTGTGACGGCTTTCATTCGATCCACGTTCGAGTCATTTGTAAACAGTACCCCGGTGTTCTTCATCAGGGATGCTAAGGAACGACATCAAAAAAAAATATATTTTCGCAAACATTCTTCGGCATATTCCAAGTGTTACGGCCATAAAATAGCTTTAAATTATCCCTCGCGCATAATTTCTGAACTTTCCCTTAAATCTTGGATTTCTGTCGAAATTGTCCTTACCTATATGAGATGCCTTGCCTCCAGGAGCAGCACACATGTCAAGAATTTTTTCGTTTTCTTTTGGGGCAAGAGCCATGACTGGCAGCAAACTGGAAGCGCCCTGGATTATGTAATGTCCCGCTAGGTACTCTGGAGTTGCTCCTAAATAACGAATTCACGATTCGGGTTTGTAGAAAAATTATCGACAGCTTGCATTGATGAATGAAAGAACGGTATTTTACCAATCGGTACTTGGGAATCGTAAATGACCAAACCGACTTTAGACCACTTTCCCACGGGATCGAGATTAACCCCGCGGTTAATCAATGCCTAGAAAAAAATATAAATTACAAACTTAAACTTTCATCACACTAGGCTACGATGCGATTCAGTTAAATTTTAGGAAACGTACTTGAGCCAAATCTCGTCTCCTGGTTTTTAAAGTGTTAGTGCGAATTGTAACTGGACGTTCAGTTTCGTTTGCTTCTAGCACTTCCACGACCTATAAGACGTCAAGATATTGCGCATGATACTCAGTGGTATTCAAACAAGGGAAAAAAATGGTTCCAGGATTGTGATCCCACCTCTGATGTGGGAAATAACTCCAAAAGTTTATCCATCATATAGTCGTTGTAACTATAATAGAGGCAGAGGTCCTTCTTGAGGACTGACATGTATTCTTCTCTAGATCTGATGAAAAAGTATAATTAAATGTAGTATAATAAAGTATAATAAAAGTATAATAAAAAGTTTAAATTGTTATTACCTCCCTGCTTCACGGTTGTTTGTAAAATCGGACAAGACGTGAATAACATCCTTGATTCGTTGATGGATCATGCTTAGCTCTATTGGCAGAACGAGTGATAAAGAGTTAAGGAAATTTTTATCACAAACTGGTGGTTACATTTTTTAACTGCTCAGAATTAGTAGATCTCGAAAGGATATTTTCTTTTTCGATTTCCTGACCACTTGGCAGCACATATTTTTCGGTCTCGGCAATATTGGTAAGGAGTTTATCTTTTTCGTCCAGTTCACTGACAAAAATTACATTTTAATCATTCGTTTTCGGTTTTATTTATAGGAACTTTTAACCACAAACGAGTTGTGACTTACTCTTCCTTTAGTTGTTTAGCTTTCAACTGCTTCGATTTCTTTTCAATTGGCAACAGCTCCTCTTCATCTTCATCGTCCGAAGGTATGTCGCTGCTAACGGAGCCATCTCCGAAATCGTCTTTTAATTCGACGCTGTCGTCGTCATCGCTTTCACCTTCTTCCTGAAATTTAAAATGTCGTCTTTAGCAGAAATTGCACAGCTTTGTGGTACATGACAGCAGGAAAACAGTCACGCGACACATGGACGAGCCTTGCCTTGTATATTAATCACACACGTTATTTTATGTTACAGAAAAGCATCGTAGGCGCTAGCGAAAATAGAACTATAAACATGAAAAACTGTAAGTAAAATGTCACTATAGTGGCAAAAGTACAACTTCAATTTGCAAAAATTATGAAAAAAGTCATTTTTTGCTTGGTAGTTCTTGAGGACTGTAGTTGTATTTTCGTCACTAGTGACATTTTGCGTGAGATTTTCCATGTTTTTAGTTGTATTTTTGCTAGCTCCGCTCAATATACAAGGCAAGGGTCGTCCGTAAATGACAATGCTCAATTGTGTCGTAGAACCTAGGAAAACAGCTTCCCAACAATTAAATCTTGGAAATCATTTGAAGCCATGCAGCAATCACAAACGAAAACATACGAAAAGTGCTTGACTTTGTTCATCCTCGCTGTCATCACTGGACTCTTGATGCTGGCGCTTTTTCAAGTTTAAGTTTTTGGCTGGCTTCAGCCACGCTGCATTTTCGTCGGTAAATTTCGTCGGCGTGGTTTCCTCGCCTGAATCGCTCTCCGGTTGTTGCTTTGACGGCACTTTCTTGGCATTTTTCGCTGGTTTCGATGACGAATCCAACTCTGCAATCAGCTTTCTCTTCTGAAGCCTGCGAATAATCAATTCCTTTTAAATTGGCCATTCTACCTGCTACGAACTGGTAAACAGCCCTCACAGCTATAAACGCAAACTTCATGGCCGAAATTTACTAATTTCATATATCACCAACCTCTTTTTAGTCCGCCTGGAAGGTTCTTTATCCTCATTTGCTAAAGGAAGGTAAAAACACGGCAAATTTTAGGCACGCTATGACGGAACTAGATAGGACTACACGACATGCAATGCAGTTAACTTATAGCCTACATACTTAGCAGACGTTTAGGAATTTCCGGAGGCTTTTGCTTTTTTGCCTTACGACCTGGACCCTTTTTAGGCTTTTCGCTGTAGTTTGCTTTTCTACCCATTATTACTTACGAAAATTAGGTTTGGAATGGAATCAGAAAATAATGAATTTCATGCCTGGCAACTGCACGTGGTGAAACTACGGAGTCTCTTGATTGGTCAGCGCCACCTACGTTGTCGTATTCGAGAGCCTCCGTAGGATTCCGTATAAATCCATTCTAAAAAACGCGTTTGGAAAATGGCTGGTTTGAAAGATGCTGAAAAATGCGGTCCCTCGCCTTCTTCTGGTTCATCCCAACCGCAGATGGAGAATTTAGACGTCACGCAATTTTCCCAGGTATGATGGCTAATGACTCGTGGGACGAATATAGGGTTGAATGAAATGAAATGGGAAAATTAGGTGAACACCTGTCTGGACCTGACATAGCACGTGGATCAAGGGATTCAGGGCCCATTGAAGGGTGGGAAGTTCAATGCAGAATATTAATACGAAACTTTACACTGACACCAATCTTGTGTCGTTTTTTAGGCTGCATTGCGTGCCGTCATGACGAGCATAAAGCATTGCAACGAACTGTGCTCGGGCAAGGACGACTTTGATTTCTACAGCAGCTTCGAAGGATTCTGCAAAGTGATGCAGGTCGAATCGACTAAAATTAGACAGCTGTAAGTTTATTGATAGCAAATGTTGAAGATCAAAGGAAAACGTTTTTTGAGCGATGCATGACCTTGTCAAAATGCCAAACGATATTAACCAAGCCTTCCATGGCAGTTTAATCTTCCCCAAAATCCCCATTGGATTTTCTACCCCCTCCTTTCCCCTTGTAGCCAAGTACAACCAACAGCCCAATCCCTACCCCTAAATATTACGTAACAATTTTAAATTTCACTCCCTCTCACCAATTAAAAATCTTAGTTTCACATGTACAAAAAATCCTCGTCCTGCGTGAAGCACAGCCATTTTGATATATCTTTAATCATGGAAGTCATGATAAAAATGTTGCAAATGAGTGCAGCGCTAAATTACCTATACTCTTTCCATGTGTATCTTTAAGTTTTCCAGAAAACTGTAACCATGATCGAAACCCCCCTCTCCCTCTGTTAACCACATGTAACCATATATCAAACCCCCACCCTCCCCCTACCTGATGATGTAATTTATGTATGCTTCCTTTTAATGAATTACGTATTCAGAGCAAGCTGTATGTGCATTCATTGTTTTGACAGTTCAGCACCAATATATTATTATTGTTATTATTTATTTACGTATCGTACCAATCATGGCTGGTATAAAACTGATACAAAAAAGTAGAAAAATCGAACATTTTCTATTTACACATGATTGCCCTTGAATTTGGGGCCTGCCAGGCAGGAATAATAGGATTACAAAATCCGTTCTTTATGATATGAGAACGAAAGCGTCCTGTATTCAAAGTGAAGAAGTCATCCATAGGTAGAACCAATCCCCCCTAATAATGAAGTAGGCCATGCTAATGCGCCAAAAATGTAACAAGGTTCATTTGTAAGATATTTGTTTATTTTGTAGGATGACTAAAATATTTGCTCAACAAGGCATCAAAGTAAAGCTTGAGTCGTTGGATGTAGAAGAGTTTTTTGAAGCTGTCGTGGAGGCAAACGATATTATTTTAGAAAGAGTGGTAACTATGAATGGCTTTACCAAAAACTTGATGTTGATTTTTTTACGAGTTATTATCCTGATAAAATTGCTGGGGTTTTTAGGGAAATTCCGTTGACGAAGCTTCTGGTGTGCGTAAATCCGAAGAACCAATTTTGGTAACGGCTACATCGTCCAATATCAAGATTAATACAAGCTGGAATAAAAGAGTAATTATTGCATCGCATTCTTACAGTTGATGGAATGCATAAGTGTTCTTATTACGTGTGTATTTTTCCATTTTAAAATTACAGAATAGAGATGGCAGCAATCGGGAATCTTCAGCATATCTTTTACTTGCAGCTCGCAACATTTTGCGACCGCAACTCAAATTTAAAACAAAAGTGAACAACAGCAATTCTATATTTGAACCTATTATAACAGAAAAACCAAATTCGATCAAGCCACTGGCTCTTATCATAGAAAAAACGGACTATGGGGAAATGTATGCATTCTTCGTAAATTTAATTTGCAAATAGTGAACTGCAGTATAATAAGAGATTCTTTTCCAGGTTTGTACACCCTTATCAGTGTGAACTTGATCACTTTCACCCCAGTGATCAGCATCTTCAACCAGCAGTCTTAGTGGCGAGTTTCGCTAATTATGATGTATTCTTTTGCATAAGAATTTATGATCAAATTAACATTGAATAATATCTGTTTTTGTATAAAATAGACTCCAAAATCTATCGATGAAACGCCTCTGATAAATGTCAGCACAGTTGATAGTCTGAAGGAATTATGTGATGATCTCAAGGCTCAAAAAGAATTTGCTGTGGACTTGGAAGTAAGCCATTGAAGTAATGTTCACATCATTCAATACCAAATATTATGCATCACTAATGTTCACAATAATTATTCTCTAAATTCTAGCATCACTCTTATCGCACATTTCAAGGAATAACTTGCTTGATGCAAATTTCTACACGCGAGAAAGATTATATTATCGATACCCTGGAACTTCGAAGTGAGCTTCAAATTCTGAATGAAGCCTTCACCGATCCAAAAATTCTCAAAGTGAGTTTCGTTTCATGCAACTTTCTTTAACCTTTGTTTAAGTGGTGGTTCGCCTATTTATTTCGTTACTTTTTTGCTATTTCTGTAGGTGTTTCATGGGGCTGATTCTGACATCGAATGGTTGCAGCGAGACCTTGGAATCTATGTTGTGAATATGTTTGATACTGGACAAGCATCGAGACTGTTGAGTTTTGCCCATTTTTCGCTGGCATTTCTTCTGAAACATTATTGCAAAGTGGATGTAAATAAACAATTTCAGCTCGCAGATTGGAGAATGAGGTTTATATGATTAAATGTTTTTAACAACATAATAGATTGTTTTGCTGTTGGCAAATCTAACGAAAACATTGTTTTTTCAGGCCGTTGCCCGAACAAATGATTCTCTATGCTCGAGAAGACACCCATTATCTCCTGTACGTCTACGATTGCATGAAAAACGAACTTCTGGAGAAAGGCAATGCTGAGAAGAACTTACTTTTATCGGTGTTTCAAAGAAGTAAAGTCGTTTGTGAAAAGGTATGCGAAACGCTGTGTAAATCAATTCCATTTTTTTTCCAACTAAGTTTTAGTTGAAGATTGAAGATGTAAAATTTTTTCAATATTTTCAGCGATACGTAAAACCCATTTTCAAACCAGATAATTATCTGGAGCTTTCCAAGAAGTCGAGGAAGGTTTTCAACTCTCGTCAGTTATACGCTTTAAAAGAATTGTATGCGTGGAGAGATAAGACCGCTAGAATGGAAGACGAAAGCATTGGGTAATCCATTGAAAGATCAGTTTTATTTAATCGGTTTCGCATCAACTTACACGACACATTTCATTATACTCTTCAGTTATGTGTTACCAAATCACATGCTCTTGCAAATTGCTGAAGTGCTACCGAGGTAAGTTGCTTGCCAATTCTTCTACCTGCATGAAATCTTTTTTTTATAATTTTTTTATTTTTGCGTACAAATGCACTCGCTAATGATTCTAACCTTTAATTATCATTCATGAAGGGAAATGCAAGGTATTTTAGCCTGCTGCAATCCAATTCCCACTCTTGTACGACAAAGTTTGAATGAGTTGCACCAGATCTTGTTACGTGCACGAGAGCAATCGTTGGTCAAGGTACGGATTTTCTGCATAAAATAATGCATCGACGCGCCTGTAGAACATGAGCAAACGTTGTGTCATTTTATAGCCCGTAATTCAGGAGATACAGATGCAGGCCGAAGAAAACCGACAAATTGATGTGGATAACGTTATAAATTGTCCTCATGATTTTAGTCATCTGAAGAATATGGGAACAATTGATACAGGACCTACTCTATTAGGTATTTCTTTTTGTGATTTCTTCTTGTGAACCTTAGATGAAATGCTGGCATTAATATTGATTCATTAAAAATAATGAGTTTAGTTTTTCATCAACTCATTTAATTTGGCTAGTGGCTGTAGCACCAGCCATCAATATATTTATTTGAGTTATGATCCTTATATTGTGAAATATTACCACCATTGAAATGTTCCATTTTCCATTTTATTAGATTTATGGAATAAATTTGGCGATAATCTTGACAACGAATTAAATAGGCAGAGGTCTAATAAAATCCCCATCAAGAAGACACCATCTCTAACAGCATTAGATTTAAATCCTTCAGTCAGTTTGCAAATTTTTTAAATTATTTTTTAAACTAAGCTTTGTATATTTTATACTCATTTCTTATTCCTTTTTTAAGAATGAAGGGTTTGAAAACAAAAGCAACATTACCAAAGCTGAAATGGTTTTTCAATCATTTAACAGTCCATTCGAAAGGGTAATGAAAACGAGCTCTCATGATGACTTGCCTTATTTCGTTGTACGATGATGTGATTTTAAACTTTAAAAAAATCTGTCTATTTTCAGTACAAGTTGGTCCATCCTGGATCAAGCAAAGTGCCTGAAAGCAACGCGGCGGAAAATTCCAAAACTAGTCCAAAGGATTATGTGAATGAAGTTAAGGACCATTTTAAGCAGCTAATGCAGATTCACGGCAAAGAAAAGTCTCGTGTGGATAAAGTAGAGTCCTCTCCGGGAGATGTACCACTGGACAAAACGGATTCTTCGTTTTCTGAAGAAACCTCGGTGGTCGTGGAAATTAGTGACGAAGAGGAAGCTGTTACACCTATTAGGAAGAAAGGAGATGTACGTATCACTGTTGACATGATAATTTCAAAAATGCATTTATTAGGGAAGACCGGTGAAAATATATTTATATCCCAAACGTGTAATTTGTTTTAAAATTTTATTGCAACTTGAAAATTTTAGTACGAAACTCATTAGAATTATTTGAAAAATGTGTGAACTTTTCATTGACAATGTTTCAAAATAACCAATTGTGACTAAGCAATGTATTAGTGTTTCATTTATTGATCACGGAAAGAACATGATCAATTAGAGCTTGAATTAGCGTTTGTAAATATAATTAACAGTTGTATTTAATGTTATTTCGAGGTGGCTAATTTGAAAAAGAAGAAGAAGAAGAAGGGCAAAAAGGAAAAACCGAAGCTTAATGAAAATCGGGACACTGATCCCGATGCCGCAGATATCGCTTCTGATAACGCTGCGTCCGGTGAACCAAGCCGTAAAAAAAGGAAATCCGATTTGGCAAATCCTGAATTTAAACCGTTCGATTATTCCCAGACTGATGCAAGCGCGTTTAAGGGTATGACGTTTTCTGTTTTTTTCCTCGTTTGCTGGTTAATGTATGGTGCAGCTAACTAATGTCGATCTTGTTAACGTTGTGCACCATAGATGTTGAAAGTGGAAAAAATGCAAAGAAGGGCAAGAAAAATTTCAACAAATCCACGAATGAATTTAAGGTAAGTTTAAGATTTACGGGGCTCCCACAGGCCTGGACCGGATAACCCTGGAAAAGTCAGGGAAGTAGAAACAACCTGGAAAGGTCAGGGAAGTTGAATTTCATGTCGGTGGGAACCCCGATTTTTGTTATTTATAATTTTTTTTTTCAAAATTGATAATGCTGATTATGAAAGAAAATTAACGAAATAATCGATTTCTTCGAACTTCCACAGCGTGCGCATCAATCGAAAACGCAACTGAAGGGAAAATCGAAGAGTTTGACGTATTCATCCCAGAAGCAAAATCCGGCAAACAGATCGGCCACCCAATGGCCTAAACGGTGAATTGTGAAATTCATTTTTAAATCGGGAAGCTGATGTAATTGCTGGCAAAATTTGACGGTAAAAAAAATGGCCATGACCTTGTTTCACCTTCAATGACCTTGAATTAAAGTCGTTAGCCCGCGTAACGTTGTGCTGCCATCTGTGGGATGTTCTATTCTTTTGAAATTATGTAGCATCGCACCGCGCGCACATTGGCTGAATTTGGAGCCCTCCGTTGGGAAGGAGGCAACCGTTCCATTCTATTCTAAATGAGTGCATTTATAGATTCTTCGTGTCTCTCGTTTCTTCGGCTGCGGTTATTCATCTTATCTCGGTAGGTTTTTTTCGCATATTTTGCACGTTTGCCGATCGTTATCGACGCGTGAAATTTAATAATTTAGTGCGCTTAGCTGCAATTTGCGTTCGATCGCATTTTCAAACAATTCTAACATTCGAACGCGGTTTTTGACAACACTCTTCCCCATGATCGATATTTCTGAAAGATTCCCTCAAAAATGTCTTCATTTCCGCGGTGTTGACGGCTAATTTCATATTTCCCCTGTCCTGTAGTTGTTAAAACTGAGTTTGTAACGTATAGAGGGATTCAAGCATATCCAGCGGCGGTTTTATTTCTTGTTTTGAAACTCGAATCAGGAAATTCCAATCTCATTTGCATATGCCGCATTACGTGATAAGAGCATTTGATCATGTTGTGCAATGTCAGGAGAAGCCGTCATCGATGAACAACCGTATTTAGTTATTTGAATTTCAGCTGGATGTCCAACCAGCAAGAGTCTGAATGCCAGACTTTGATTTTCTGGTCACAAATAATGAGCAGTGTGCATGTACACGTTGCAGCGTTTTGTGATGAGGATTTTGGCAGCGAATAAGGTAATGGCTTCAAAAGAAAAATGTTGAAAAAAAAAATAACCCAGTAATGGTTATGATGAGGGAAAGAGTACATGCAAGGTCAATTCTGGCACGTTTTGGCATTATTGGAAAAAAGAAATATTGTACGTGAACATTAATTAAATGAAGAAATATACGTGTAATTAGGTCCAAATGCAATTGCCCAGAAATATCTAGAGCTGCAAAAAAAATGGTTTGTTATTAATAAATACTCTGGTTTTTTTTTTTTCCTGCACAATTTTATTTTCAAGAAAAATGTCTAGGAAATTTACTTGGCTTGGTCAGGGAAATGATATATTTTAAATTTTAGGACGAACTCGGATATAGCGTAACTACAATTTTAAAATTAGTGTACGCATTTGATAATCATGCTGAGCTGGTTTTATTTCCCCTAATTTGTATTGAATAATGATATGATTTCAACAATTCTTACCATTTAATTTATGGATATAAATATGGATACTGAATGCGAAAATCTTGTATTAATTACACTGTAGCATAGTTTGCTGTTCTTACACCACCATGAAGTCTATGAACATTGTATCTGTTTTGGTTGAGCCAAAATAATTATTATAATTCATTTCCCCCAATGTAGAATTGGTCGTCCACTAGGGTTTCAGCTTTGGTTTAGTTTTTAAAATGTCCCGTTCCGTTTATTAATAAAATATTTAATAAATTTGAAAACAAATGTTACACGACCACCTAAATGTGGGCTTCCTTGCATGGCTACCTTGCATTGCGGGTTACATAAGTCTTTTTTTTTCAAGTTTCTTAAATGTTTTGTCTAGCGGAACGTTTTGAAATTATAAACCAGAGTTGAAACCCTAGTACCCGACCAATTCTACATTGGGGAAAATGAATTTAGCAATTATAATAAGTATTTGAAGCAAAAATGTGTAATTTTGCATGTCGGATGCCAAACGGATACAGCCTTTTTCATCAATGTGCACTAAATCTCCCTATGACATTCTGTAATTTTTTGTGCATTTTAAGTGGGGTATGCTGCAGGAGACGTCAGTGAATCTATCTCTGATTTATTGATCCCTTCATTGTGCACGATGACCCTGAAAATGCTCAGATGCGTCTTCCTGATGCTCGCGAATTATAGCGTGTCAAATTACTTGGGCTAATATTTTTTTTAAAAAAAACTTGGAAAGGTACGAGCTGTTTCCGGATGTAGACACGATCCGGCGAATATGGCCACCAAACTGGTAATTCCCCTTTTTTTGAATCTGTTCCTGGTTTTTCTTATTCGCAGACATCCTATAAATTCTATTTTTTAGTTCAGTTTATCCTACATTTCCCTACGTTTTAGCAAAACATCTCATATTTCCTACATTTTTAATCATTTTATGAAATCTTTATGTACGTTTTCGTAGATTTTGACAAATCGTAGGTATCATTTCTTCGTTCCTTCACTTCCTAATATTTCTAAGCAAATTTTGCACGGAAATTTGAGCTAAAATATTGGGTTGACAATCATGGTTTAAAAAAATTCCATGTATTCATAAGTACTTTTCTTCGGCGAATTATACAACAAAATCCACGATTTATAATTTAATTTTTCGAAATTGTTATCCTACGGCGTTCCTATAGTTAATGATATCGAAATTTGTACAGAATTTTATTCCCCAAAAATTTTTTTTGTGTGTGACAAAGGCGTTTCATTACTTGATATTTCCTCAGCCATTTCTTAGAAGAAGAAAAAAATGTGCCAAAATGCATAATTTGGGATGGATTTTATTTTCGACTTTTATTTTTCCTGAAAAAAATAATTGGGAATTTCGATTTTAGAACATAATTTTGAAAATCTGTCTCAAATCATAATTTTGAAAATCATTGATGGCAATCGCCGAATAATATTGGGTTGATGGATTACACCCCCCCTTACCACATGGCATATAACTTGCTGCTAGTAGGGTACTGAGTTGAATTGAAATCACTGCAGCAGTGAATCCAATTTAAAATGAATAAGTTATAATTTATCCTATATTTAGTGACAAAAAAATCCTATGTTTCCTATATTTTCTTTTTTCTTTTTGAAATGGCTGTGATATACATGTATATGCATTGGTCATTTTTGAAGCGTTGCAGTGTTTTACCAAATTTTGGCCCAGTTAAAATCGGATGATTTTTTTTGCTGGTGATTTTTTTTTATTTTTCAGTAACTGGTGATGGTTGTACGCGTTCAGCATAACTAAAAATGAATTTACAAACAAAAACAGGACTGGTAGGCTGCAATTACCCTTGAACTTGATTGAGCATCGAAACATGAGTGAAAGTTAGTGTGGGGGATAGGAAATGTTGCGTGGGCCTGGGGAGCAGTTTGCAGCTTCACTTCCTCGAGACATATATTATGCAATAATACCTTCAAACCCACCCTTTAACATTTATAACAATTGCACGTAATAAATAGCATAATTCGCGCAACGAAATTGAAGTTTCATTCGGTGCTTCGATGCAAAAAAAAGGCGTGTCTGGTAAACAGTTTTTTTTGGCCCACTCTTTGCATGTTTAATGGGCGTTTTTAACAAAAATTATTGCACGTGGTTTTATATATTGTTATGAATATTTATGGTCGGTAACTAAATACAACTTTTACTGTTTTTAAAACCACCTATTCGAACAACATCCGGCTTTATTCGACAATGGGTTGTTTTGCAACGGAATTAATTGCTTTCCCGCCTCTTATTGATACTTATTGACGTGATACAAAAATTAGTCACCTTTCCTAACAATAGTTGAGTTGATCTGCAAAGAGAATTTGGAGCGGCCCTAATAAAAGCCAGGAAGCACCCTCATTAGTCATGCATGTACTGTTTGACACGTTTAAAATGTCAGTATTAATGCAAAAAAAAGGGTTCACACTGACCTGCGAAATCTGGAATTGTTAGGGAAATAGGAACAACCTGGAAAATATCAGGGATGTTTGAAACTTTCGTACAAAATTCAGGGAAATTTTCATCAGTTTCATTATTTTACGGTTTTAGGAGCAAATTAACACTCAAAACATATGTGCAAAACATTGGACAATTGTGTGGCTGACTGTAGGGTACTGAATTGAATTGAAGATTATATGCAATGGAAACCATTCAAAACTAGATATCTGATTTTAAAAGGAACGTTTAACGTATCACTTTTCAAATAATAATATCGTTACTTGGGAAATTGTTTGTTTGATTATATGAACATTCTTTATAAAAGTCAGGGACATTTTTTCCCCCAAAAAACCTAGAAAAGTCAGTGAAGTTGAGTGTTCAGTTTCGGTTACAACTCTGAAAAAAATATTTGTAAAAAAACCAGCGCTGTTTATTGGGCTGCTAATGTTTTTTCGTTGACACCTAGTGCTTATTCTTTACTATTTTAAATTTTATTATGAATGTGCCCACATGATGGCCAGGTCTAGTGGGCCGACCAGTAATTATATTTTACTACACACTTGCTAATCAGCCTTGAAGAGTTGCTTAATTGATAATCTGATGGACCCTCCCACCGGTAATCGTGGCACTGTAGTCTCACTGCAATTTATTATCCTTTGATTGAGATTTCCTGATATGAAAAAAAAAATATGGCTTGCAGATTTTTATCAATGAGCTTCTCTAATCTCGTAGCAGTCAAGTACGTGCATATTTCTGGTTTATCTACAGTGCTTTTTTGTTTCTTCAAATACAGCTGATTAGTGATTAGGAAAATGCCTCTGGTGTTCAGCATTCCCTACCCCCTATTTCCACCGGCTTCATTAGCCTTGTCTTTAGGAGTTTCAAAGAATCGCACGTTTAAAAAATAAGATGTTAATTCAATGTAAACATCAGAATAATGAGCACGAATTAGTGTCAATTTGCTTAATGAAGGTGTGGAATTAGCGCTCTGTGATGACATGAACATGCAGAAGGTGTAAAACAGGAATTGTCATCTAGCAAAACAAATCACTCCGACATTTTTGCTTAAAGTACTTTTTATAATTGCTACATTTATCGTTTATCATCATCATTGATTGTCCGATAAGGTGTGCGTTATTGTTTTATAATTTAAAAATTTCACGTTTATTTATATACAAAAATAAACCTAAAAAATCACTTGTTTCTGGAAGTCGCATAATGATTTTGTTAAATTTATTTATTTTTATAAACCAATGGGACATTTTCCAATCATGATTTCCATCGTGATTGGAGACCCAATAATGAAATAACTTAACCTAGTCTACTAATGCGATCGAATTTTTACAACAATTTCGCCCACGGAGCTCATTTAATGAATGTTTCATTTTTGTAAAAAAAAAATGTATATTATGGCAATGTCAACTAGAATCAAATCATTTTCACAGGCATCCCAGACATCCTATATTTCCTATTTTTTGTTTAATTATCCTATATTTTCCTATATCTTAATCATTTTATGAAGTCATTATTTACGATTTCTTCAATTTTGACAAATTGTACGTATCATATCTTCGATCCTTTAATTCGTAATATTTTTGAGCAAACTTTTTGCGGGAATTTGTCCCAAAATATTGGGGTGATGATCACGGTTTTAGAAAAACCTGTATATTTCTCAGTACTTTTTTTTAGCGAATTATACGGCAAAATCCATAATTTATAATTTTAATTTTTTTGAAATTGTTCACCTACGGCGTTTCCTATAATTAATGATAATTCAAATTTGTACAGAATTTTATTCCAAAATCCGTGATATGTGATCTTTGTTTTTAATTTCTTTTTTTTAGAAAAATATGTGCCGAAATAAATAATTTGTAACTAATTTTCGAGGGTAAAAAAAATTCTGAAAAATAGTTGGGATGTTTGATTTTAGAATCATTTTGAAAGTATGTTAACAATCACTGCAGTAGGGAATGAAATTCAAAATGAATAAGATAATTTCTCCTATATTTGTTTGAAAAAATATATATGTTTCATATATTTTTTCCCTTGGAAAATGGCTGGGATCTACGTGAAATTCATTAAAGAGTTTCGAAGATTTCGTCCTTGGTGTTTCCCACATTATTAATATTTGCGCTCAGAATTTTGATAGAAAATCCGAGCAAAAGTCGAGAACTCGTAGTGGAAACTGTCACACTTTTGGACAAAACCACTTGCTGTGCACTGTTTAAATGCTGTTCAGTATAAGGAGACTGCCAGCAGGACGTTGGCAATTTCCTTGTTTCATGCAACAGCATTTTTTGTGTCAGTGAAACAGTTTATTAAATGGCAAATTAAAAGTGTGGATGGTACTCGAAATTTCTCATGTCCTCCACTCGTGGTTTCTTCTTGTCTCCCACAGCAAGAGGAAGCGAGCAAGGTCAGATGTAGGAGAACCGTATTGTAGGTGAATTATAGGGGGCGGATTTAGCTGTTTTTGTTTGTACAAATATATTTCGACCCACATTTTCCAACCACGTTTCAGTCGTACCTGAGGTCATAATCCACTCGGTCTGCGTTGAACGAATACATAATCCTTGCGTAACATTGAACGCCTTTGCCAAAAAATCCAGACGAGGTAAGCCGTGTTCTTACAGCTGCTGGTCACTCAGTCTTCAGATAAATGACCACTTGTGCAGGTGGATTCTCGGCTTGATATACGTCTGAAGATGAACAAAGGTTTGGTCCGGGCTCCCAGCATCGCTTACAGAGTTTGAATCTGTTCGGTGTGCACTAATCACTTCGATTTACGTTTCTTTACAGACAAGGTTTGGAAAAAAATCGATTTCTCCGGAATTGACACCTGCAGAATGAGCGAATCGAATCCGTCCAAACAGCCCATCAGAAGAAATGTCCTTCCCGGGGCTGCGACCCAGTCTTCCGATGCCATCAACGAGGACTTATCCAAGCTGAACATAGGTCTCCAGCCCCAGGCGAAGGCTTCCGAACCCAAGATCACTGGGGCAGTTTCCAAAAAATACAAGATTCGGCATCCGACGGATCCCCTTCCGAATTCGGCCGCTGATGGAAGGCAGAGGTCCTCTTGCCCGCCCACAGACAAGAGGAAACGGATGTCCACCAGCGACTCGCATCTTCTGTCCGGACCATCTCCGCGAGCCAACAGCTCCAGCGGGTCATCGCCGACGTCCAGCGCGCCCCTGACGCCGGGCCGCATGAAATCTTCCTCGATGTACGGGAGCAGCGGAGGAATCAGCCCTTCGCCCAAAATCCACGTTGTCTTTCCCAGGTAAAGTTGTTTTTGAATCGCACGTTTGGTGGATTTTTTCTTTGCCGTGTCACTGCCGAAATTTGTTTTAGATGAAATGCGCTTATCACGCTTTATAATGTCTTACCGTATTTTTTGGTAAAATATCCTCACTTTTACTTTTTGACATCAATTTGAAGAAGTGCAACACTCGGGTCTTTAATACATGTACAATAACAACAAAAAAACACGTCTTGATTGAACTAGGCCTGTTTAAGCAATAACTTCCTGCCTGTTTGAACTTTACATCATAACGCCGTCTGTTCCCCATCATTCTTATCAAAAACGGTTTAAAAAAATGGCTATTAAATGCTTATTGATCTGACGCTCTCCAACTTTTTATTGCAATTTTTGTGTGTTAAAAAGTGCATCTTATATTCGAGTAAATACGGTTCATGTAATAATTCCGTAGATCAAATTTTCTTGATCGCAAAATTGTGTTAACGTTGCTAAACGCAGTAGTAGAGCTTCGATGTGAATCGTAAAAAAATGCTATTTCAGTGAAAAACGCAGATTCGAGTGTCCTCGCTTCTTGGTAATTTAGGCGAAATAAATGGACACCACATTTTACAAAAAAAGAAATGAATTGCTCGATTCATAAACGAAAATTTTGCTCCTTGATATTACCTAATTAAAATATTTATTGTTTTGCAATTGCCATTAGCGATGTAATTTAGTTGCAACTGCTTAATAATTATACCGGCCTTGGCCCTCGCATCATTCCCATGAAAACTTGCTCTTTGCCATGCAGTGTAGCGTAAAACAAAAGACTGCCTTTCCTTGAAAACAAAACCTGAATAATAACAGCAGTGTTCCTGTCTTCGGTTGAAATATGAAAGAAGCGTGCATGCATCGAGCAGCTGTCGCAATTAATGGAAATAATAAGACGGTGTTATGTTTTAAAGTGTATGATTGCTTGAATGGTGTGCGAGCGATTGACTCCACCATCTGCTGGCAAGGTTATATATCATTGTCAGTGAATAAGAGCCCGAAATTAATTCTTGTCTCTACTTACTTTCTTCAATGAACGAATTTACTTAGTCGTGTTTCATGCTTAACTGATTAATATTTGTAAACTTTTTTTATTATTTTTTTTTTACTTTTATCTCATTCTCAGCGATCTGAACATAAGTGATTTAACCTACGATGGCAAGGCTAGTTCCAAAAGTTAGTATGCTTTCCTTGTTTGTTTTTCTGCAAGAACGTCTTTCAAAACTTGGTAATGCATAACTTTGATGACACGTTTTTTTCCCTCCCCCATTTTCCAGTCACTACCCCTGAGAGTGTCAGTAATGGCAAATCGTCCTCGGCCACAAAATTAAACAAGGGTCAGCGGACTCCAAAAAAAGAGAAGGTAAAAATTATCCTTTGACGAAGGGATTCTTACGTACTTATTGTGTGTGGGTAATGTGGATTTAGATTTCGGTCAGTAATAGATTATTATTTGGTTGACATTAAAAATGTTTTCTTGCTCTCTTACCTGAAACCGTAGTCTTTTGAATCCTACATGATGCTCGATGAAGTTCAGCAAGGAATGAAAAAAGGCGAATTGCTCGAGGTTCTTATCTACCACGAATTTTTCTGTTAAAAAATACAGACAAACATTTGCTTACTTAGTTTTTGGTTTTTTTTTATTTCAGGGTGTTTTAAGGATAAATCCCAAAAACTTCCAAGATGCCTACATCTCTGTGCCGGTAATCCTCGGTAGCACCCAATTTGTGTTATTTGTCTTTAGCCATTTCCTCTCATTCCTGTTTAACGCTTAATAGTTACGGGTGCCTTATTTTTATTTCACAATTTCGTTTAAGGAAAATGCCCAAAAGAAATTGGAAGTGAAGGGTACTTACATGCACTTTTTTCCATCATTTCCAAATTTTTAATTCGTTAACTCGCTTATTTGGCTTGTAATCGGCAAAAGGAATTTGCGTAATGATTTTTCTCACGAAAAGCAATTTTCTTAAAAAGAATTGGACATTACCGTATTAACCTATAAAAGAAATGTGCTAGCTGGCTTGTCTTTTGTTTCACAAATCTTTGATTCAGCTTTTTTTTTTTAAAAAGTAAGTTGCAAACGGGGGTTTCACAACAATTCTGCGTTTTTCAGGGAGAACTGACGGACATTTATCTTGGAGGGATTCTTGACCGAAACCGAGCGCTGAATGGGGATGTGGTGGTGGTAAAACTAAAACCAAAGGCAGAATGGAAGGCAAGTCAGGAATGATCGTAGAGTTATCGCTTTTTTTTTGTCATCAGGTCAAAATTCAAGTTTTAGTTTTAATTTTTTGTTTTGCTTTTTCAGATTCTGAGTAGTGATCTTAGAAATTACATAATTAGAAATAACACTATGGAGGAAGCTTATCTAACCACACAAAATAACGAACGGAAGAAATTGGATGAGCCGGTCAAAAATAAATTTGGAAAAAAGCCCGTGAAAAAGCCAACGATTAGCACAATAAACGAAGAAGAAGCATTGGGAAAGAAGCACAGCCGCAGAGGAAAACGAGGCAACAAGAAAAAGATGTCTCTCGCGATTGATTTATCCGAAGCGGATTCAAACTCTCCTTTAGAAAACAGAAACATGGTCTCCGGTGAAACGCACGTCGCGAAAGGTGCGCTGGGCGGACATAAAAAAACGAGAAATTTTCGGTCTAAAAATCCCAATGCGGGAATTTCGAAACTTGCGGCAAAAGTAGGGATCTCAGAATTACCGGTCAAACGTATTCCCTCGAACTCAGACGTGCCTTATGAACCAAACGTTTGCCAAGTTACGGACAGTATTGATCATCCCAATTGCTCAAATGATTCTAACATTCCGCAGTCCCCGTTTCCCGTCATTGACAACTTTGATTCTTCAAACCTTGCTGCTGCTGCTGGTGGTAGTGATGTACATGTAGATAATAACGCTATGCTTATCGCTGCTGTAGGATGTCTTACTGACACAGACGACGCTTCCCTCGGTGTCTCAAAAATGCATTTGGACAATTGCGAGCCGATTGCAAATAATTGGGAGGATGCTGCCAAAATCAACAATGTTGCTATTATTCAGTTGGCGGATTTACTTACGGAGCAGCCTGTCATGGACATTGCCGATGATCTGAGCGATGAGGAGGTGACTAAAGATAGCGGTATCGCAACGGTTGTTCCTCCGGACGAGCTCAGCGAGCAAGACGATTCGGCTTCGGGGAGCGGACGCAGTTCTCCTTGTAACGAGCTTCACCAGGTTATCGAAGATGAACAGTTCTTTCTCGCTAATTTCGGATCTGCTCAAAACGTGGAGCAGTCGACTGCCTCAAATCTTCCTGATTCCTTCAGCAATAATGTGGACGCTGTGGCCCACGAAACCGAACATTCAATAGAAGGCGTACGGCCAGAAATTGCAGAATCCCTGCCTGCTTCCGGACAAGTGCCAAACGAGGAGTATTTCTCGCCCGAAGGTTCTTCGGTTTCCGGACCGACACTCGATGACGTTTATTTCGGTTGCTGCGACTCCGCTACCGCTGACACACGAGTCAAAGCCGATGCAACAGCATGTCCCGATTTTAATTTGCAACTTCAAGGACTGTTACTACAGAAGTCCCTGGATGATATTACCGTGGAGGACGTTCTTCGCATACCAAATGGAAAGAAGTTTGTCCAACAAACTGCCAAAGTGAGTTGCGCGATCGTGCGTCGTCCGTGTGTGATGTGTTTATTGGTCACACAGTAAAGCATTTCTTCATGAAATTAGGAAATTGCACTCGAAACGTTTGATGATTATCTTTAGCATATAAATTATTGAATTTTTGTGTTTTGTTATCCTCCTTATGATCACATTCCAAATTTGTGCTTATAGCTATTCGCCAAAATGCTTAAAAGTATCCAAATTTATGTTGCGTGGCGTTTAAAACGTTAGTAAACGTTAGGTGAAATTAATTTATATTTTATGCATAGGTCGTTTATATTCTTGAGGAAAAAAATCCTCGCATGGGCCGAGGATATTTGAAACTCATGCAAGACAAAAATCCTAATTGGGCCTTGTTCTCGCCCACTGACCATCGACTGCCACGAATCAGGATTCCAATGCGTCAGTGCCCAAAAGGTCAGGTTCTAACGAACTCTTTCGTTTTACTTGAAAATTGATGTTCCATCTTTCAACAAATGCAGTCCGCTGACTAATGTGCCGTGTAGTTTAATAGACGAGTGACTGTTTGCACAATTAAGACTTTTTTAACATGCGGTCTAAAGGACGTTGCTTCTTTCTCCAGTTGGAAGATTAGTTGGGGAGCTTACTATATTTTTGTACACATATCTTAAAAATTTGACATCCAATGTGCTTTTCACGGAGAAATATTTCTCGACTTTAGCTGACGTTAATGCTGCAGCTGTCTTCCACCTTTCTATTACACGTACCCTGCATTTTTCCTGTTTCTCCTTCCCTGCTTTAGACTTTTTCATCCATCATGAAGTGTATGCCACCACCCTATTCGTAGCCAGAATAACGAAATGGGATAATGCTATGTTTGCACTTGGGTAAGCCATGGAAAATCCATTCTGGTCCGTACAAATGCCACTAACGACCACAGTTTTTTTTTCTGATTTAATTCTCATTATGCGGCATCTTCAAAAACAGAAAAACGATTAAGAGGCTGAATCCTTCCCTCTTTTTTTTTTCTTTCTTCTTAAATTTCTGTTCAGCACACTCGAGAAGTCCGTAGGAGCAATGGGAGACATCGATGCTGAGACGCAGGGCATCCTACTCGAGAACGGGGTTGTCTATAAAGATTTTCCGGATGACGTTCTTGATGGCCTTCCGCAAAGTCTGCCTTGGAAAATCCCTGAGGTACGATCGATTCACGTAATGCTAGGCCCTGAATGTTCATAGTTATGTGAAATATTCATGTTTTAAGCCAAGCTTTCTTTAAACGTTTTTTTAGGATGAACTGTTATTGCGCCGTGATTTTCGCCAGAGATGCATTTTCACCATCGACCCTGCGACCGCGCGGGACCTCGACGACGCGGTGTCTTGCGATCTGTTGGACGATGGAACTTATCGCATCGGAGTTCACATTGCGGACGTTAGTTATTTTGTACGACACGGTACGAAATTGAATTCGATGGCTGCTGAACGGGCTACCAGCGTTTACTTGGTTCAAAATGTTATTCCCATGCTCCCGAGACTGCTCTGCGAACAGCTCTGCAGCCTGAATCCAGGCGAAGACAGACTCGCTTTCTCCGTGGAGTGGACCTTCCGGAAGGACGGAGCCATTCTGAGCGAGTGGTTCGGCCGATCGGTGATCAACACCTGTGCCAAATTGAGCTACGACCACGCGCAAGCGATCATCGACGATCCCGAAAGGAAGTTCGAGGACGGATTTCTTCCGCCGATTCATGGCCGGTGGTTCGAGAAGGACATCAGGGAGAGGGTGCTGATCCTTCACGACATGGCGCAAAAGCTGCGCCTAAAAAGAACGAGCAGGGGCTCGCTTCGGCTCGATCAGATAAAACTGCAATTTCAGCTGCAGGAAACGGGTTTGCCCTACGGCTATTCCGTCTACGTTCAGCGCGACAGCAACAAACTCATCGAGGAATTCATGCTGCTCGCAAATATGGCCGTGGCCCACAAGATCTACAAAGCGTTTCCCAAATTGGCGGTGCTCAGGCTCCATCCGAAGCCCCAAGATCGGGGGATGAATGAGGTCACCGAATGTTTGGAGGCTTTCGGAATTCACCTGGATTGGAGCACAGCTGGAACCCTGCAGGTAATTGTTTCTTACACCGTATATTGCGTGTTTTTACGAAGTTTTTTATATTTTTTTTTACAATTGCTTGTTTTGTAATTGTTTGCTAAAGTCGTAGTTATCCCTTGTCTGCAGGTACTTGTCATTTAAAAAAATCTTTTGTGATGGTAACTTATCAACTTATCATTATATATGGGTTGAGTTAGCATTGCATCTCTTTTCCATTCTTCCTCTCCCATGAACCCACGAATGACCCACTGATGAACACTTGCAAAATGCCATCCTTGCCTTGGACATTTGTTGAATACGGAGTTGCTCACAAAAGAACAAAAAATGCGTCGGAAATGATAGCAAACGAAATTGCCGGAACAGGTTTCTCCTTGAACCTGAAACTTTTGAAATAAAATTTTCAAGGTCATTCTGCTTGTAGATTTCTGCCAAAAGGGCGAAAGATTACCTCCTTCCATGCCGATTCGAGTGTCGCTACGCCCGCAATTACACGCAGGCAATCTTACTTTAATTCGTTTCCTCCAATTTTCTTTTTTTCAGAAATCCTTAAATAAATACATTGGAAACGACGAATTGAGCTTAGCGAGGCATCAAGTTATAACAATGATGCTGACAAAACCCATGAATGTACGGACAATATTTAAACGTTCTGCCTTCTGAAAATAACAGGAACTTTAACCGGGGATAATATTAATTCGTCGGGTTTTTTTATTTTCATTTAGCGTGCTTTGTATTTCTGCAGCGGAGCTTTGCGAAACGAAGAAAACTACTGGCATTATGCGCTCAATGTGCCGCTGTACACCCACTTCACTTCGCCGATTCGTCGGTATCCTGATATCTTGGTTCATCGACTTCTGGCGGCGGCATTGGGTGAGTTGCAAAATTTGCTCTTTATCAGTTGGCGAGCTTAGATTTTTTCGCCTTCCAGAAAGTCCAGTTATCTAATTAGACGTATTGAGAAATAGTCAAACGAATTTTAAAACCCTTGTCACGGACTATGCCACTTTCTTAGATTCTAAAGAAGCTCATCAGATTTTGGACTTTCCCGTGAAGTTCAAACGTGTTCATTTTTCTTTTTTTAGGTATCGAAGAAACAGTGGAGACGACAGGACAACTCCGGAGCCTTGCCAATCATTGTAACGATAAGAAAAACGCCGCGAAACAAGTCCAGGAACTGAACTTGGAAATATTTTTAGGAGCATACATCAGGGCAAGTTTATCATGGTTTAAATTGGGCACGATCTTAACAGTCTAAAACGTTGCGATTTGGTAAACATGCTATATCTGCATCTTGAATCCAGGATTTTGGCCCAATTGAAGAGGAAGGAATGGTGTGTGCAGTGATGGATCGATCTTTCGATGTGTTTGTTTTAAAATTGGGAGTGGTGAGACGTGTTTATTGCGAGGTAAATGCTTATTAAATTGAGTTCGCTCGCAGAACGTATGGCAGCCACATGGTTCTACATTTTGGTAAATTGAGTAGCGTTTGAACACTACTTATTAGTCTGCAAAATATATTAAAGCTCTTACAATACCAAAAATTATATCACTTTACCAGTTCATTGCTGTATGGCTACCAGAATTTATCTGCGCTCTCTCATATCAGATACGAAGTTTTATATTCTGATCACAATTTTAAATTCTCGTCCAATTAGCAATTACCCCTGATTACGATGGAATTTGTATCCAGCTCGAGCCCTCCACTTCTGAACCTTGTCTTGCAGCCGAATGAGGAACAAAATTCATCTGTAAATGTTGTTGTCACCATTTTCACAAGGATTCGAGTGGCTCTCACGAGCAATAAAGACAATCCACTTAAATTTAATGTAAGTATTTGAGGTATAAGGATGCAGAAATTGTGATTTTGTCAATTCGAACTTGGTTGCTGTTTACGTAATGCGGTTGGTCTCGTCACTTTCATCGCCATAAATATATATTTATGAAGATGACCTAGTAAAATTGACACAGGAAGCATGAATTCTTCGCGTTTTAATGATTCCATTTTTCTATGCAGGCAATTTTTCTGGGAATTCTCTGATTTACTGGAAATTCAAAAATCCAGTTCACAAAAAAGAGGCATCTACCGAGAAAGAGCCAGGCAATTAAAGACAAAAATCGACACGAATTCGCTGTAGCGATCACAATGATTCTCTTGCAGATGCCGATATCATATTTATTTGTTTGGGAGACACTGGTCCTTATTTGTACGAATCCCATTTTAATTTTTTAAATTATTGGTATAAGGTAATGACCCAAAGAAAAGCCAAATTTAATTTAGTATATTGTTTTTTCATTACATAAATTTGACTTGGCCAATTTCTTTTCATTGCGATTGGTTTAAGCACATCAGTCATGGGAATAATGCGATATTTGTTCCATTTCGAAACACAGATCGACTTTATTAAGGGAAGATTTTTTTATATTAGCGCTTGGTTTTCGGAACTATTGTAAGATGAATTTTAGTATTTAAACTTTCATTCGAAGTGAAACGGCATTTTCTGCTCCATATTTTTAATGACACCATTGTTTTAAAATGTTGCCCTGGTTGGCAATTTTCATTATGAAAGTGGCTTAGAATATGAATAATGCGTGGTAAAGATGGTGATATGTTTGCTGCACACGGAGGTTTGGACGGTCCTTGAAGCTCGAATATCGTGTAAATTAATGTGTCGAAATCGAAGTGTTGCGTCTACATGCACAGTTTTTAAATGCGTTTTTCAGCCGCTTTATTTGCCATTTTAACATTTTAAGCGCCACAAGTTTTGTATTCACTGCAAAAAAATAAACGGATTTATGCGGTATTTGAAAATCGTATCTTTCTTGTAATGTTTGCCCAATTTGGTAAAATGTGTGTAGAGATACAGATGCCGTAGTGTAGTAAATATAATTTGAGATGTTTCAAAAGTTTTGAAAAGTTTCAAAACACAAACCCGGTTTTGAAAAAGCCGCCCGGTTCGGACCAGTGGGTGTTGTCACGAAATGTTAGTCCCAGTGGCACACTCGCCTTTCATTGGCTCATTTTGGAGCTCTTCATTTTAAAGACCAGAACCTTCAACGGATGTGAAGAACTTGGCAGGAACGGCGTTCTGTGCCGTTTGATATTATCTTTATTTTATTTTACTGTGTGCTGTCGAAACATGGAACCGCTTTGTCGAGAACAAATAACTGAGAACAAGAACCAGCTAATAAACCTCATAGACTTCGATGTCTTGCGTCCGAAATTGAGCGAAACTGGAATTTTCACCGATGAAATGCTGGACATCATTTACGTAAGTTCCAATTTCGAGCATCCGAAGCCCATGATTTAAATTGTTAGTATAGTTTTTGTTGGATTATTTTCGTATGTATAGTTATTTGGATTTGAGGCACATGCAAATCTTCTTAGTTAACTGAGAAAATAGAATTCATTGACATCCCACATTCTGACATACACTCCCCTATATACAAGTATATACTTGTATTTATTGAAGTTTGAATAATCTAGGCTACCATCCATAACCATCCATAGGCGTGGGCACAGGTGGGCGTGTGCCCTACCTTGAAATTTCTAGGGCCCCCCAAAATTATCAAATTGATACTGGATAGAATTTGATTTTTTTGCAACCCCCAGATTTGTAATCAACTTTTTTCAAAATTTTCACCGACGGCGTGTTCAATTATTAAAAATAATACATTTGCTAGTAACGTTTTGCATAAAATTGTGGGCTAAAATTATAGATTTACGATGTAGGCCCCACTAAAAAATAAAAAAATATGATAGTAATTTCATTTCACTTCCCTCCCCCTTCCTCCTGGTCCTGGGTCCACCTATGGCCTGTATATAGCAACCAATTTACAGGTTGATTCAGTCAATGGCCGATAGGAAGGTTGGGCCCCCAAGTGGCCTGTGCCCACCGTGATTCTAAACCTTGCACACTCCTATGTTTAAAACAACACCTCAGCCAGAAATATTTTTATTTCTCACACAGACTGCTGGTCCGACTCTCGCAGATCGAAACGGCATGCTACTCAGTAGCTTGCCCAAGCGTGGTCCCAAGGCTTACGAAACGTTCGTGAAATGTTTGGTGGACAGTGGGCATTTGTCAGCCGCTAGAATTTTACATCCAGCAATTCCTCAAGAGGGTAATTTATATTGACCTTGTGATTTGTGCAGTTATAAAGCTCAAGTGGTAATTGTGCTTCACCCTTTTGAATTGCAGGCCTGTGGGATGGTATTGTGAAACCTTCCCAGGGACCGGTTATCGCCGATGAAACGGTACGGTGCATTTGCTGGAAAATATTACTTTCAGTTTCGAGTGACTCATTGGAATTTACGTGTTCTGACGTGTTGTTAGGTTTATCCTATGTTCGCAAAGCCTCGAGGGCTGGCACTCGTGATAAGCAACACCGTTTTCGACGATAGCGAAAGTTTGAAGGATCGAATTGGCGGTGAGATTGACGAGGAAAATCTGAAACGTCTTTTCGGTTACCTGGGCTTCGAGGTCGTGTTTCATCAGAATAAAAGCGCTGAGGTATGTGTTCTTCGTTTTATCTGCTGCAGTTCTGATGGGTTTTACACGCTTGTCCGTGCGTTAATACAACATTGGACATTTAAAACTAAATCGTATATCCCCACGATGTGAAGCATTTGGGAAACGTTTAGAAATATTAATTTTCTGATTGATAATCCACTTGACTTTTCTGTGTTCTTGGCTTGGTTTAGTACTTACAATGTCTTGTTATTTAAGTCAACGTAACATATTTTTTTTTTAATTTGTTGTATACGGACGAAATGGTTGTAGATCTTCTGTCTCGCTGCATTTTTCAGGATATTGAAACAATCATCACCGATTTTCGCAATGATTTTCGTCACGAACATGCTAATGCTTGCATCGTAGCTATACTGAGCCACGGTTCTTTTCTTGGCGCCTACGGCACAGATGGAAAAGAAGTACCGAACGAAACAATTCTTGTAAAATTTAATAACGTCAATTGCCACCTGTTGCGCAATAAACCGAAAATATTCTTCCTCCAACACTGCAGAGGAGGTACGCGTGTAGATTTGCCATCTTTATTATTCATTGGATCAAAAATGCGCCAGTTGCACAATGCAAAAGTTTAATACGTTTAGATTCTCCTGATATTGCCATTCCGCAACGTCAACCTCAACGTCGCCATGAAGTTGTATATCCAGATTCAAGAGGAACGTTATCGAGGGATGACAATTTGCCTACTCTTCCGGCTTGGTCGGATTGCATAATTTGCTACAGCACGTCACCGAGTAAGTGTTCTGTCATTCTGCCGTCAAGATCTACGTACTGTCAACAGCTCAAACACTTTTGAACGTGCTTCAGATTACACCTCTTTGCGAAGCCACGAATCAGGAACGTGGTTTATTCGGGTGTTGGTCGAAGTTTTTAGCGAGAAGGCCCATCAAATGCATTTGGAAAGCATGTTGCGAGAGGTACGTAACAGTTAAGCTTCTTACAATATGCGTCGACGAGTTGATCAGGAACCCGAAAAATGCTCTTTATTTTTACACATTTAGTAATATATTTCAAGTACTGGTATATTGTGGCAATTCTCGTATTGGTTTATGTTCACTTATTTAAAACTTGATCGTCTTTGACAGGTGACAAATAGAATGCTGCAATTGGATTCTATCGATGGCCATAAGCAGTCTCCTGAAGCAAAGGTTCGTGGCTGGAGACGCAAACTTTACTTTAATCCGGGAATTTACAGATAAAGCAGTCTTAATTTTAAACAAAACTATATATTCTTCATTTTTCTTTACTGTTTTATAAAGAAAAACATGTTCAAAGAGCTGTTTGCATTCGAAAGAAACTATTGTTATCTTTTACTGTTGATTGCTCAATATCTTTTGTATTACTAAAATGATGCTTACATCGTAATTATACCTTGTCTTTCACCACCTTATTTTGCATAAAATAATGTGGCTTGGGGAAAAAATTTGCTGATATTTTTTACGCAATTTTTAACGTGCATTGGGAGTTTGTTATTTAATAATACCGGCAAACGTTTTACACTGTCATTGAATGAAGTCTTCGTTTAAAGGCGAAACATAATAACGTTGGATTTTTTAAAATAATTATCAGAAGCATTTAACAGAAACGTTTTAGACTAAATTTTGCTTGATAACTTTATCAGAAATATCGGGGGGAAAATCCTACAAAAACAAAAAATCCGCGGAGGATTTGTAATCATCTCTTATTTAGGGGGATATAATATGCAGATTGTATTAGAGCCGGAGTTCCATGTATTGTTGGATAATTTTACGGCATAAGATGGTTATAAAGCATTTTAACCAACTCTTGATTGTGTGGTCAATAAAAATGTTTTAGAGGAATTAGCACGGTACAAATGGCGTTCTTTTATCGGTGACATTCCTTTCGTGCCTAATGGAGAAAGTCAGTTCCCTATAGGCCATCTTCAAAGGCTAATGAATGTCTTTAAATCGATATGATAAAATATCTGCAAAAAAAAGCTATGGTGGCATTGTGCCTTTGCTGTTTTCAACTGACGGTAAAGTTATAGCAGTTTTCAGGAGCATGGTATATTGATATATTTCATGAATATGTTGTAAAAAAATGTATGGCACAAAGCCTGGTATTGAGAATGAACGTTTTTTTGGAAAACGAGGCCATGATAGACCAGCGAAGATAAACTTTGAAGATATGACGTCCTTTGCTTTATTTTATTATTTGTTTTATTTTTAATGTTATAAAAGCACGCCCACCATTAAATTACTTATTATAATTTGCTAAATTTGTTTTCCTCGATATTTGAAGTAAAAATGCGTAATATTGTTTCGTGGGTGCATCCACTTAGTTTTGATAAATTTCAAGACGAATGTCATATTTTTTGACATTTATAATTTCAAAATGCCCTGCTTATTCATAACCTGCTATGGAACTTCTGGCGGAGGCTGAATTTCAGGGAAACACCTGTTCACGGAGGTTGCACGTTTTATTTTTATTTTTAAATTTATTAGTTATTAACTATGCTAGCCAAACACCAAGATCTAATGGTTCCAGTTCCCCAAACCCCTCCAAATTCGGGTCCCACGCAGAGGCACACCCAAGTGGTGGGGGGGCACTGGGGCATGTGCACCCTCCAGACGGCCAAAAGCAGTCCATGATTTCATACTAGATAAATAAAAAAAATTATTTCTTAATTTTACAATTTCTAATCAAGTTTTCCAACATTTTCGCCTACGGCGTTTCTCTTAATAACGGCAAATATTTATTTTAAAAAATTGAGCCTAAAATCCCGGATTTCAAACCCAAAATGTCAAAATTCTCGCCTACGGCGTTTTATTTTTAATTTGGAAATTGGAAATCCCAAAACCCGGATTCGAAATAATAGCAAAATAAGACCATTTAATTTAAAGCAAGAAAATTTCATTTAGATAATATGAAATCATGGACTACTTTTGGCCATT